>PITA01004040.1:64528-129600 GCA_004023965.1 Spilogale gracilis
CTCCCCCTGTGTGATCTCTCTCTCTCTCTTTCTCTCAAATAAATAACTAAAATCTAAAAAAAAAAAAAAAGGAAAGAAAAATCTGAGGTCAGAGCAGGATCTAGAATAAGGCAAGGGAGACCCTAATCTCAGGTCGTGTTCATGTGGGTCAGCAGCTAAAGGATAAGGCCTTCTTAAATTTTTTAATTTTAATCTCATTTTTTTGATGATTTCATTTTTATTTTATTTTTTTGAAGATTCTATTTATTTTACAGAAAGAGATCACAAATAGGCAGAGAGGCAGGCAGAGAGAGAGGAGGAAGCA
This sequence comes from Spilogale gracilis, assembly GCA_004023965.1. Classification (NCBI taxonomy): domain Eukaryota; kingdom Metazoa; phylum Chordata; class Mammalia; order Carnivora; family Mephitidae; genus Spilogale; species Spilogale gracilis. The sequence goes on from PITA01004040.1 coordinate 64,833, forward strand.
GGCTCCCCACTGAGCAGAGAGCTCGATGTGGGACTCCATCCCAGGACCCTGAGATCATGACCTGAGCCAAAGGCAGAGGCTTTAACCCACTGAGCCACCCAGGCACCTGAAGATTTTTTTTTTAAAGATTTTATTTATTTGACAGAGAGAAACACAGCCAGAGAGGGAAAACAAGCAGGGGAAGTGAGAGAGGGAGAAGCAGGCTTCCCGCCAAGCAGGCAGCCCGATGTGGGGCTCGATCCCGGGACTCCAAGATCATGACCTGAGCTGAAGACAGATGCTTAACAACTGAGCCACCCTGACACCCCCGAAGATTTTATTTTTAAGTCCTCTCTGCACCCAGTCTGGGGCTCAAACTCACAACCCTAAGATCAAGAGTCACCTGCTGTACTGACTGAGACAGCCAGATGCCCCAAATTTTAATTTAATTTTAAGGTTTTTTTATTTGAGTAAAGTTGACATGAGGTCTTTTTAAATTCTGCAGCCTCAGCCTTGCCAAAGCTTGGTTCCTGTTCCTCACGGCCCAAGTGCCCTCGGCAGCTTCTGGGTTCGCTCTGTCGTAGGCATGGGACAGAGGACAGCCACCAGGCCTGCCCTTGAAGAACTTAGAGTCCAGCACGAGAAAAGACAATCAACTGGTAAACTAAATTGCACTGAATCACAAACCATTGTGCAGGCTATGAAGGAAGGGGATAGATACATGGCTCCTAACACTGGAGCCAATCAATGAAAGATGTGCGTTCCCTGGGAACGGAAGCTAGAGTGGACGCCTGACAAAGCGGCCAAACCATGCTCTCCACATGGTCTTCCCGGGCTCTGTGACTCCAGCGCTGTGCCGCTCTCTGCTTGGTCCCCAGCCCTGGGGACGGCAACAGTGACGTAGACTACATGAGGCAGCAGTTCCTGAGACATGTTCTCTGGGCTCCTTAAGTGGATGTGTGAAAATGTTCCCTGGGATGGGGGGTGGGGTAACAGGATGTGTGAGTGACATTGGTACCCGTCAACACGGGAAAGGAGAAGAGCAATGTCTGTGCATCAGTAAGAATGAACAAGCTTCATGTACACACAGCAACATGGAGACATCATAAAAAAAACAGGGTGCAGGGGCGCCTGGGTGGCTCAGTTGGTTAAGCGACTGCCTTCGGCTCAGGTCATGATCCCAGAGACCCGGGATCGAGTCCCACATCGGGCTCCCTGCTCGGCAGGAAGCCTGCTTCTCCCTCTCTCACTCCCCCTGCTTGTGTTCCCTCTCTGGCTGTGTTTCTCTCTGTCAAACAAATAAAATCTTTAAAAAAAACAAAACAAAACAAAAAACAGGGTGCAGAGTGAAGACACAGAACGGGATTCATAGGAATGCTATAAATGATGTGAATTAAAAATCCACCTCCAAAACCTGGCTACCTGTTTTTCAAGGATAGAGAGACACACGTCTGCACGCACACACACACACACACACACACACACATCTAAGAATCAAGTGCATGGGGGGGTGCCTACTGAGGAGAGGGAGATTGAAAGTGAGCAGTAGAGATGAGGGAAAATAAAATAATGTCTGGCACGAAAGGACTTTGTGCAGATGGATGATTAACTGTGTGCCAAGAACTGAGTATGGTTAGATTTATTCTCCACTCCTATGGCCCAACACAGAACAGGACAACCCATAGCCAACCAACCGGCAGAACCCTGACTCAGGACACTTTACGTGGGCATGGTGACTGCAGTCCATTTTTTCAGGAGTGATAGGAATGATTCCAACCAAATTCCCATTCTGAAGTTAAGGAACCCAAGGCCCAGAGAGGGTATGTTAGTTGTCCTAGTTGCACAGCAGATGAAGATTCAAGTCCCTGGCCAGTACTCTGCATCCTACTCTCTGCCTGGTTGCATTTTCTGACAGCTCAGCCCAACCTCCCCACAGTGTTTGTGTAAAGGGCTTGGCTGTGTTTATCTTAGCACACCGGCGCCCTGTCTGAAGTCAGGCCCTGGCATTAACTGGCCCTTCCTGAGTAGAGTTCAAGGTGAAAACCTCCCTGGGAGCTGGGAGGCTCACGTTCTATTTTACTTTGTTGTTCCGTGTTTTTTTCTCTTTCCAGGACAACTGCCTCAGAGCCCAGATGAGCTCATCGACTCACCGGGGCAGGTAAGTGCAGGACCTGGACAGTGCTTTCATGGGAGCACATCGTGTTGCAGGAAATGATGTCATTGCTGTGCAGAGGGCGGGCACATCTCTAAAGGAAGGACTTCCCACAGGCTGCTCCGCGTTCACTCTGCCCGTGGCACGTCCGGAAGCTCAGGACGGTGTGGGTACAGTGTGTGGATGTCGACAGTCTTGCTCCAACCCCCAGACCCATAAAACTGCGAGCAAGAAAATTGAAAAAGATGTTAATGTGGGTGGAGGTTTATGTCAGTAAGTCTCCCGAGAGAGGGGCGTGAGCACCAAATCTCAGAGAGCCTCTCCGAGGAGCAGGCTTGGAGATGGGCTTCTATCACTAATATCCCCAAATCCTGCATGGCCCAATTTTTAATTATTAAAGCCTAATATATAAACACACACACACACACACACACACACACACACACACACATGGAAAACTGCATCTATTACAAGGCTGAATTCTCACAAATTCCACATGCCCATCTAATCAATACCTTGATCAGATTACAGAATATTCCCAGACCGCAGAAGGCCTGCAATATCCCTTCCACGTCACTGCCCACCCTTCCAAGGGTTGCCATGTGCTGACTTCTAACAGCATAGATGAGTTGTGTGTCCCTGTTTTAACCCTATCAGCATCAGAGGCAGTAGACATCAGCAGATGAGAAATTGTGTGGTGCTTGATTAATGTCCTTTTCAAGTATTAGTTCCCTTGACCCCATTGTTCTCTCGTGAGATAGGAGATGACGGCAACGTTTCCCTTCATGGCAGCTGCCGAGGTACAGCTGACTTGCTTAGTCACAGAATCCTACAATAAATCAGCAGATACCCGACCTTCCAGCCAGAGCCCCTGGCTGGCTCCCAGCTTCCCTGTACCATCTGACCTCTGCGGGCATCCTGCCACCGGCTGTGGCTCTTTGCTGAGCCACCTGGGCCCTGCTGGGAGGGCACACAGCTTTGAGATGTCATGTGTCCCTGCGACAAGCTCCTGGCAGTGGCCTCCAAGAGGCCTCAATGGGGACAATCCTCAGAACGTCAGAGATGCGTTCGGTTGTGGGAAACAGCCAAACACTGAGGGGTGTGTGTGTGTGTGTGTGGAAAGCAGTGGTCTGGTACGCTCAAGTCACTCCTAGAATTTCTCTTTCAGAAATTCCGTTGAAGCCAGACGATAAACCATAGTTCTCTTATCCTGCGGTGGTGTCATCTTTATGAGGAAAGGTAAGTGTGTTTGATGACCCATCATTTTTCACACGCATGCCCACCAGAACACAGAGCCCCAGCCAACTGTAGCTAAGCCTACAGGACATGGTCACAAAATAGATTTCCCTAATAATCTCAGTTAACCACTTACTGAGCACCTTCTATGCACCAGGATGTACCTTCCCATGTGAATGACAGCCCCCCCAAAGAGTATTTTTCCCATGGCTCCCATTTTACAGAGGAGAAACTGAGCCTCAGATGGTAAGTGGCTTTGCCAAGGTAACCCAGTTAGGAATAACAGAGTTGGGATTTGAATCAGATTGGTCTGGAACAAAAGCCCACGCTCTCCTGTCAGCCTTCACAGGTCCCTAGGAAGACACCGGGGTAGGGAAGCCACAGAGACCAGCAATGGGTGGGCTCTTTGAGCCCCTTCTGAGGAGGCGGCGGAGGCCACTGGTGTGCAATGTCAGTACATGGAGCAGAGAGGTGGGCTGCAGTGTGGCCCCAACGTCCCTCAGTCTCTTGCAAGAACCGTATCATGAGCATCAAGGAACGTGAGCCCTGATGGGAACTCAGAGGGCATGGAGTCCCGCCTTCTCTAGAGGAGTAAGGAGACAGATATTTAGAGAGGATCTATAAGTGGCCCGGGGCCATTAAGAAGAGGATGAGGAGGTCTCATGGGTTCCAGGCCTCTGTTCTTTCCCCAATGCCTGGTGGTTTCCTTTCTGTCTGCTGACGCCAGGGCACTGGATTTCTTTCTCCTTTCTGTCCTGCCCTCTTGGCAGTCAGGGTGGCAGGGTTTATGTGGGGAGGGGACGCCCCTGCCCGGGTGGTCACAGTGCAGCTGGTGACCCTACGTCAGAGTTAGGAAGGAGGGTGCTGGGCTGTGGAGAGAGTCTCTCGCTCCTCATGCTTCCTATGGGTTTTGTTGACTTGAGGAAGGCTCCAGACACAGTGGGTTCCCTTGGCCTTTCCTCGAACCAACACCTGCCTGCCATGATGTGGAGAATACCTCCCCTCCCTGTGAGCATCAGGCAAATGTTTTCCCAGAGGAGGGACAACAGGAGTCCCAGGTAGGAGGGAACCCCCAGAAGACTTTGGCCTCCAGGATGAAGTCATGGGCCTTGGAAGCAAATGCATTTTATAGATCCAATAAATTAGATACAACCTGGCTATTGAGATTCCGTCAGATGTCCTGGAGCCCTGCCTTGCAGTCACTCTGCTGGAGGAGGAAGCAGAAAGAGAAGCAAACCTGGGTTTAGGGACCTGCCCAAGGTCACTTAGCCAGATAGGGACAGAGTCCAGGTGAGGATCCACTGCCCTGAGTCAGCAGGCTGCTGTGGAACATGCCAGCCTCCTGCCCAATTCACACGGGTCTCTGAAGCCTTCTTGGTGGGCCAGCCCTCATCACTGGAGGGCCTAAGCTGTTGCCAGGTGCAGGCTCTGACCTCGAATAGTGATGATGGCCAATACAGACTGTCTGACCACATTGAGCTATTTAACCCTCTTGGCTGCTCTGAAGCAACACAAGGTTATGACTCCCACGCATAGACATAAAGTGATCCAGCCAAGGTCACACAGCCACTAAAGAACAGAGCAGGCTGTGGGCTAGCTGCCAGCAGAGGGAGGCACCCTGCCACATCTGTTTCTCCAGTATCCCCAGAAATGATCCAGGGCCCTTCACAAACCCAAGACGAAGGGTCAGGTTTGAAATGCCTGGGGGCTGCTTCTGTTGGCTCCCCGTGCCCAGGAGTACAGCTGAGGGGGGTCCAGGGCGGGGGGTCTAGGGCAGATGCAGGCAGCTCTGGAGTGGGGCTTTGGTCCTCTCAGGGGGAGCTGCCTTCTAACAGGCCTATGCAGGGTGGCCATGAACTTCCCGTTCCTCCCAATGTCAAACACACAGACCTAGTGCCTGAGGCACTCAACACTGTCTTTATCTTTATTTTTGTTTTTTTTTCCCTGAGGATCACAGCTTTACCTTTCCAACCCCAGTGCGGGCAGGTGCAGAGACCCGCCAGTGAGGGAGTGGCGCTGGGCAGTGGTGCCCCACCTAGGGGTCCCTGGATCCACTCAGCAACTGAGTCTGGGGCAGCCATTTCAGCAACTGAGTCTGGGGCAGCCATTTCCAGCCCTGGGAGGTGGACACATGGCTTTGGCATGAACTAGCCCTGTACCTGAAGATTGACCCCCACTTAGTTTTGGAACAACACAGGAGATTAACCTCACTACCCGATTCTTACTATCCTCTTGCAGTTTAAACAGTCTTGGTGGCTCATCATCAGCCTGGTGCCCAACCCTTGGCTGTCCCATTCATTCTCCTCTGTCGGACTCCAGCTTTTCAAGGTTCTTCCAGAAAGGTATCCCAGGGCTGGGAACAGTGTACAGATATGAACTGACCAGCCAGACCTCATGCTGGGTGCTGTCATTCCATGAATGTGACCAAAGATGGGGCTTTGGGTAGCCATGGGAGAACACTGACTTGCACACTCCCTTTCATGTCTCCCAGAATGAATTTCTCCACCAAAACGTGGGAATGACAAGTTTCACCTCCCACTGGGTCCCGGGAATGGTGGGTGTGTGGTGAGTAACTCGGCAAAGTTGTGCGCTTCTAGGGAGAAAGGTGCTAGCCAGACTTCAGTCTGTTATGAGCTGGGTGGGGGAACCAGGGGCTTGAGAAATGGCTGAGAGCATCAGGCAACTTAGCCAGGTGCTTATCTAGTGACTTCTTTCTATTGTACTGGAGTCAAGTCTGACCCTGGGAGTAGGAGGCCCTGTGGAGGCGGGGAAGCCATTCTGCTGTCTGTCTCTCAGCCACGGCAAGAAGCCTGCCCTGCAGGCAGCCCACCTCTCTCCTCTCTGGGGATGAATCAGCGGGTGGGAAGTACTGATGCCCTGGGAAAGAAGAAAATACAGCTGACCAGTGAGGCTGACGTCTCTCTGCTCAGCCACAGCTGAATGGAGGTACTGTTCTTTCTGCTGGGGCAACTTCCAGTGCTGAACCATCATTTTAATCTGAATATAGCTCAGACTCCTCTGCTGTATCTGCCCATACTGGCGAAGTGGCTATCCCTGAGAGTGGCCAGACTGTCCAGATTTCCCCAGCAAATGTCCCAGGCTGTCTGGGAGCCATTTATAAGCAAGTGACAAGAGGTAACTTATTCTGAACTGACTGCTTTGGAAGGAACGGGGCCCAGTCCTCCTTCCAGGGAGAGCTTCCACACTCTAAAACAGGGTGGGGGCTCTTTTCCCACGCCCTCCCTTCTGCTTGTCTTCTGAGCACAGGCACGTGTGCACTAGGCTCCCAGCCGGCACTGAGTCAGCACCCTGGAGAGCTGCCCCACCCCCTTCCTGACCAGTGAGGTCAGCCCAGATGCCGGCGGCCCCGCCCCAGTGCACAGAGAGAAGCAACTGCAGCCACTGGGCAAAGCTCCCAAGAGCTGAGTTGAAGTGACGCTCATGAAGGCTGCGGAAAGCTCCGGAACCCAAGAGGAACAGGATTCCAAAGAGCATGTTTGCTGACAAAATCTCACTGTGGGCACTCATATGGGTCTCGCGCTGTTCAGCATGTGTTCGGAGGCTTCACAGACACTGAATTATACCCTTCCTAAAGGGCAGCCCTTGCAAGACTTGAGTGAAGTGTTCCTTCCTACGTTCCTCTGGAGCCATTGTTCCAGAAGCCTGACATTGCATCACAGAGAGCTCCAGACTTGAAGGATGGCTAAGGGTATGACTGAAAGTACTTTTCTGTCCTAAGATCCAAATCAGACCAACTCCTCAGGGTCTTATAAGGCTTTCCTAACCAGGCGTTGAGCTCAGAATAAATTTTCTGCGTCACTTGCTCAGGAGAAATCACCTGCATTGCCTGACAGAGGCTCAGAGAGGGGTCCAACCCAGAGAACAGCTCATCGGCCCCCTCATTGGGACCCCAGTCTCTGGCCTCTCTCCAGCCCGCTGGTTCTCAACAGCAGGCTGAGAAATGGATCCCTGAGGAGTTAAAATGCAAATCTGGGTGTCCCACCAGAAAGATTCTGACCTGGTATAGGTCTAGGGTGGGAACAGGAATCACCCACCAGCTCCAGTGATTCTGTTGCAGCTTGTAGCACGCCACACTATGGGGGGTGGTGTGCCACTGACCTCTCAGACACCAGGCTGGGAGACAACACGGAGTTCACCACCTGCAGCAAACATCCCTCCCTCCCTGAAAGGCCCACTTGCCCAGCTGCCCATTGTCCTTAGTCACACGAGCGACGCCTCCACAACCCCTGCCAGCTTCCCACTGGTTATCAGAAGGCAAGGGTGTGAGTGAATCCAGCGTCCTTCCTGGGAAATCAAAAACAGAAGGTGAACACGTTTCCACTGGACTCATGTACTCCCTACTAGGATGAACAAACAAAAGGTAGTCTCGATACAGAAATGGCTCCCATTTACTGGAGTCACCTGGGAGATGGGAGCCTCTGTGTCTGACCTCCAAAATGGAGAGGACTTTTCTTCTATAGCAGTGGAGAGTGAACCTTACTGGCACCCTCAAGTTGCTGAGCCTTAACCTCTGCTTGCTGCCGCAAAGCTGGGAGGGGATGTTCCTGGCACCCTGGCATTTCATTTTCCCAGAGGAGGTTTCTTGCATAGAAATGTTGATGCCGTGGTCCACCCATGGATGAGTTAAATAGGTATTTTTGTGAGTTGGCCTAGAAACCGACCTACAGTGTGTGACACAGTTGCTCTGGGGAAGTGCATTCTCAACTCCTCGTCATCTAATTGGCAAGCAGTCTCGGGGAATATCACTGGCTTATGACTCAGCCCCTGAGTGTTTCCAAGGAGGCCAGGGGCAAGCTCCAGGCCTGATTCTAAAGGCCTGGCATGAAGGAATCAATAGGGACTTGAAGCAGGTCCTCAATGAAAGACCCAGGCACCTTCATTCCACAGGCTGATGGTGAGGTTGTGCAGGGCCCTGGGTGGGCCCTGGGTGGAGGAACCCGTGAAAGACTGGCCCATGCCTTCTGTCTGTGGCTGAGACCTCTCCTGCGGTGGGGTCCAGCTGTCCTGCCTGCCAACCAGGAAGCCAAAAGCTTCATTGCAGGGCTGTGGCCTGGAAGACGGAAAAGCCATTTTCTTCAGCTCCAAGAATGTTACTTTTGTCTTCACCAAGGTGATCCAGTGAGCCATAAGGCACTTTACTGGGAGATATTTACAAATGGAAACCTCTCCCCCAGGGAGAGCATGCTCTGGGTTCTTTTCTTTCTTTCTCTCTTTTTTTTCTTTTCTTTTTTCTTTTTTTTTTTTTTTTTTTTGAGATATTTATTTATTTATTTATTTATTTATTTATTTATTTGACAGAGAAAGATCACAAGTAGGCAGAGGCAGGCAGAGAGAGAGGAGGAAGCAGGCTCCCCGCTGAGCAGAGAGCCCGACTCGGGCCTCAATTCCAGGACCCTGAGACCATGACCTGAGCTGAAGGCAGATGCTTTAATCCACCGAGCCACCCAGGCGCCCCTCTGGGTTACTTTCAATCGCGCCACAGATTCAGTCCAAGCTATGCAAGGTTACTCTGGACATGCTGAGTAGAGTGACCCCACCAAATCACTGCCCTCCATTTTTGTGTGTGTTCACAGCCCAGGTAATTTTAAGAAGTATTTAGTGAGTAGCATGCTTGGGTGGTTCAGGCCATGAAGTGTCTGACTCTTGGTTTTTGTTCAGGTCATGATCTCAGAGTCAATGATCTCAAGGTTGTAAGATCAAGCCTGGCATCAGGCTCTATGCTCAGCTAGTGGAATCTGCTTGAGATTCTTTCCCTCCTCTGGTTCTCCCTCTGCTCTCTCATGCTCTCTCTCTCAAAGAAATAAATCTTCTAAAAAAATACTTAGTGAGTAATCAGATGCAATGTCCCTTATTCTAATTTGGAGTGTATGTTTGATGCTTATATGCATTTGAGGATGCATACCAACAAAATGAAACAAAACAACTCTTTATTTTTTCACTGAGGGGGCAGGATTAGAACGTGAATCAAAAGTATAAGAACTGTGGGGTGCCTGGCTGGTTCAGTCTGGTAGAGCATGCAACTCTTGATCTTGAGGTTATAAGTTCGAGCCCCACAGTGGACATAGAGCTTACTTAGAAAAAAAAAGTGTATGAATTGAAACTAAAGTCTAAGTTTCAATAGAAAATTCTATGAAATTGCAAAATATCATCATCACTGATGATGGGAGGAGATAGGCTATTGTACCCTTGGAGGCCGAAGCTGGTGAATCTGTACACCTCGGAGGGGTGAATTAAAACTTCCACCAAACTATTCTGGGGCCTCCCACTGTAATACCTAAAGAAGCAGAATTTTGAATCAACAATTTGGAACAACTGTGGCCCCTTTAAACTCAACTTATGCCTTGAAGAGGACTGGAATATGGGTTCCTTGTGAAAGCCATAAAATAAAAGGGTAAAAAGGAAACTACCTGAGACCCACTGTGAAAAGTCTTCTCTTTGGTTGATGTCAGCAATCCCTGGGATAACCTGTTGAAGGTATAGGGAGGGGTCCAGCAGCCCAATCAGTTACAACAAACAAAATCAGGCTCTCAGTGTCCGTGAGGCAGACAGCAGCTCACAAGGACATCATCTGCTCTTCTTCTTCGTTTTTTTTTTTTTTTTTTTAATATTTATTTGAGGGTGGCTGGTTGGCTTAGTCACTAAGTGTCTGCCTTCAGCTCAGGTCATGATCCCAGAGCCCTGGGATCGAGTCCCGCATCGGGCTCTCTGCTCAGCGGGGAAGCATGTTTCTCCCTCTCCCTCTGCCTGCTGCTCTGCTTACTTGTGATATCTCTTTCTCTGTTTTGGATAAATAAAAATCTTTTTAAAAAAGATTTTATTTATTTATTTATTTCACAGAGAGAGAGAGAGATCACAGGTAGGCAGAGAGGCAGGCAGGGGCGGGGGAAGCAGATTCCTCACCGAGCAGAGAGCCTGATGCAATACTCGATCTCAAGACCCTGAGATCATGACCTGAGCTGAAGGCAGAGGCTTAACCCTCTGAGCTACCCAGGCGCCCCAACAAATAAATAAAAATCTTTTTTTTAAAAAAGATTTCATTTATTTATTTGACAGAGAGAAACACAGCCAGAGAGGGAACACAAGCAGGGGGAGTGAGAGAGGGAGAAGCAGGCTTCCTGCCGAGCAGGGAGCCCAATGTGGGGCTCGATCCTGGGTCTTCAGGATCATGACCTGAGCCGAAGGCAGTCGCTTAACCAACTGAGCTACCCAGGCGCCCTAAATAAAAATCTTAAAAGAAAAAAATACACTGGGGTGGGCGCCTGGGTGGCTCAGTCGTTAAGTGTCTGCCTTCCACTCAGGTCATGACCCCAGGGACCTGGGATGGAGTCCCACATCAGGTTCCCTGCTCCTTGAGAAGTCTGCTTCTCCTTCTCCCACTCCCCCGTTCATGTTCCATCTCTCTCTTTGTCTCTGTCAAAAATAAATAAATAAAATTATTTTAAAAATATATATATTTATTTGAGAGAGGGAGAGCACAAGGTAGGGGAGGTGTTGACGGAGAGGGAAAAACTCCGGCAGACTCCACGCTGAGCACAGAGCCGCCACGAGCGGCTTGGGCTCACAACCCTGTCAGAAAGCAAGAGTTGGACGCTCAACCGACTGTGCAACCCAGGCGCCCCTCATCTACGCTCCTGTTGGTGCCTGACCCTGGGATCGTTGTCTAAACCACTTCAGATCAGGCACAAGAGTAGCCAGGAGTAACCCCTGACATGAAACCCCCAGGTGTGAGGAACCTCTTCCAAACAATTCCCCTTTCTTAAGTAAGCATTTCAAATAAAACCACTCCTCCCTCCCTCTCTGCGCATTCCTTAGACAGCCACAGAACTGAGCTGTGATTTCCTAATACTGTCCCGAGCATGCACGAGGACACATAGGAGCAGATCCAGACTTGCCGGCCCCACAGAGATTACACAAAGCTTGGCCCAAAACATGGAATAATGCTAGCACGTACGAGGTGAGCATTCCATCGACAGCCTGCGTGTCAGATGCGTGCTTGCCTTCCCACAGGCCTGGCGCAAGGCCTGCTCTCTAGGCCTTCAGTTAAACACGGGTCCCAGGCCACCAAGACGACACACACCAACAGCCTAATTTGGCTCTTGATCTGTCTGAGGACAAGACCGCTGTATTTCAAACCTGTTGTCCTTCCTGCATCTGGGCCTTTCTGTGGGCAGGAAATTACATATTCCTCCACCCAGATCACACACTCACACACACACACACACCCCCCCCACGTGCACACCAAGAGAATAAGTTGAGGATAAAACAGAACTCCCATAAACAGGAACTTTATTAAACTACATGTTACATAAAAGAACATATAAATGGACCTTTAAATACATTCAGTTCATCTTAAACAAATTTATATAGAAACTTATTTACATTTCTCCATTACATCCTTAAATTATTTTCAAAGCTTACTACCAATAAAAGGTAATAGAAACATCACCTGCTCACACAGATGTGTACGCAGAGGTTCCACGTGGCCAAGTAAAACACCGCTTCTCAAGAAACTCAGCTTATTAGGTTTCAAAACAACAGCAAGTTCTGAAGGTGCTTTCTTTTGAGCTGGCCTTTGATACAAGGCCTTGGTTATGGAGGTGCTGGGGGTTGGTTCGGAGAAGCTAGTCTTGGGGTAGATGGGCCCTTGATTGTTTATGACCCGGACTCTTGGAGCTGGAGGGACACTTAGAAACCATCAATGAGGCATGCCCCCACTTCCAAAGACTGGGAAACAGAGGCTGAGGGAGAGGGAGTGATGAGCCAGTCACACAGCATCAGTGACAGAGCAGAGAAGGGGACCTTGGTTGCCAGGATCCCACCAGGAAGTCTTGATACCATCACTATCCACAATTTTTTTTGTCGTTGTTGTTTAAGACTGATTGATTTAGGAAGGAAGAGAGGGCCGAGGGAGAGGATGAGAGAATCCCAAGCTGACTCTGTGCTGAGCGTGAAGCCCAACACAGGGCTCCATCCCACGACCCTGAGATCACGACCTGGGCCAAAATTACAAGCCAAATGCTTAACTGACTGAGCCACCCAGGTGCCCCACTACCCACCAACTTTTGACCTCTTTCATCCATTTTAACCCACCCACGAGCCCTACGTTTTGAACATTTTGTCTCCATGATTTCTTGGGCTTTCTGACGTGGTAAAAAAACCACGTCCCAGTCCCCAGTGCGGGACTCCCATAACCATCTTTGCAGGGCCCAGGAAAGAGCTATCTAAGGCCATTATTATAAGAGGTTTTGTGGTCAAGTGCCTTACTTCTTTAACCAGAAAGTTTACCGTTTCAATTTACCTGACTTAGGGAAGCTCAGAGTTTCCAATTAATTTGGATGGACGGCAACATTCTACAGGAGGAGGACTGTTAACATCAACCACATGGATTCCCTGAAATCCATCTACCACTGTTGGATCTAAAATAAGGTTTCACTAAGGTTTCAATAAGTGACCAAAAGTGAAGAAAGGCAGGGAGCAACTTTAAATAACAAGAAAATTTCAAGGATCCCCTCATTTCCTAATTAGTCTCAAAAGGAAGCCGTGAAATGGGCAGTGAGTAGAAACAGTACATGTTTTCTCCTTTTGAATAAAGCCTCAACTTCTTTTTCCAAAATTTTCCTGATATAAAAATCTTCTGAAAGCAGGGTTTTTGTTTTGTTTTGTTCAGGGTGGGTTTTTTTTATCAGGTTTTTTTTTGTTTGTTGGTTGGTTTGGGTTTTTTTGCTTTTGGTTTTATTGGGGTCTGTTTTTTAAAAAACTTGATTTGATTTTTCTTAGGATTTAAAAACCACTGTACCAAAGGAGACATATCAGCATTAGGAAATATCATCAGTGACATGGATATACAGCCTCTCCAGGCTCCACGTCAGGTTAGCAAGAGAAGGAAGTGCTGGCTGCAGTCACAGAGAGGAGGGAGGGAGAAGACTGGGAGACAGAAGGGTTTATTCTTCCCTGTAACTAGAGCGAGCCCAAGTTATAGCAGCTTTCAATCAGTTCCACAGCAGATACACAAATGGGAAAACACGAAAGGGGGAGATGTGCTCAGCTGAAGAGCCCCTGATTCCTCTCCATTAAGATATGGCACTTCTAAGTTCAGGGAGATCCCGCATTCTCCCATGGGCTTGCTGTCTGTCTGCAGGGAAGGCACTGCCCCCATGTCTGCCCTGAAGACCACAGCATCCGATTTCCATCCACCAGTCTCACTTTTCCTCCTGCTTGCACACACATCTTCACCCAAAGTGGCACACAGAGAAAGGAGCGAAGCAGAGAGCCTTCAGGGAGATGGTGCCAATGCCAGAACATCCAGGGCTTGCGGAGAAGTCCGGTCGTCAGCAATGGAGGAGGCCTGGGCAGGCGGAACCCTGAGGCCAGGGAACACAGGAAAACAAAAATATCTTCTTGTTAAGGGTTTTGTCTCATTTTCCCAGGAGGCATTTCACTCTGCAAAAAGAACTACACCACTTCATTTTTATATTAAAAAATAAGTTTGATCCATAAAAACTGGCCACAATTCTTTTTTTTTTTTTTCTTAACTCGGTAGGTAAGACTGTCAGCTTACACATCTGCCTGGGGGGCTTGTCTTGGCTTTGGGAGGGGGTTCCTCCACAGTGTGCGAGGGGGGGGTGCCAGCCATGACACGGCAGACAGCTATCCAGACTGGGGACTTTACAGGAGTCAGAGCAGCAAGTGGCAGTCCCTAGGTCTCCGGGACCACACCTCCGGTGATGTGAGCGTTAGCTGGAGGCAGGCATGATCACTTTAAGCAGAACAATGACATTCGGTATTGGCCCTTCACAGGGGTCAGTCCTCACCACCTGACTTCACTTCCGTAAGGGATAGAGGATTTTCCCTAGCATTGTCCGATCCGAGTTTTTCAGTCTGAGGGAGGTCCTCTCCCCAGCCCCCCGGCCCTTCCCAGGGGCCTCTGTGTTGGTAGTGGGAGCCCCAGCAGACTCTGGACACTTTTTGGGGTTCCGGGCACTACTGGCCCGCCGCAGGGTGCTGCTGTCCTTGGGGGCAGCATCCTCGGGGCCACCCTTCGGCCTCAGCTGACGCTGGGAAACGGTCCGAGTGATGCCAGGGGCTTTGGCCACAGGAGGTGAGTCCGTTCTCATGAAGCGAGATGAGGAGGCAACTGTATTTCGGGCAAAGCTCGGCACGGGAGGTGGGACACGGGGGACGCTGGGGGGCGGCGAGGCCTTGGGCTCCTCTTCGGGGCTCTCAAGGTCCTGGGAGTTGGAGCGGCAGATCTTGTTTTCCTCGGGCTTCTGCCTGGGGACATTCCTGAGGGGCTTGGCGCTGGGCTTCTTGAGAGAGCCTCTCTGCTGCAGGGGCGGCTCCTTCCCTGACCGGGCGCCGCCTGAGCTGCTGCTCACCCTGGCCGCCCTCTGCTCCTCCGGCCCCGTGGCCCCCGCCATAGCCCCCGCCGAGGTGCGCTTGGGCGACACGTCGGAGGTCCCCCGCACGGAGCTCCGGCGCGACCCCAGCGCGTCTGTGCCACTGGGGGTCTCCCGCGGGGGCCGCTTCCAGCCCATGGCGCCGCGGCTTGACCTGGAGATGGGCACGACTTTGCGCATGCTCTCACTCTCGGAGGCGGTCAAGGTCCGCACTGGCTTGGGCGCCGCCGCCCCCTGGGCCCCTTGGGCCCCCTGGCTCCGCCGGACACTGGAGGGCTTGGAGGTGCCTTGCGATGCCTCTTTGAGGGAGCTTCTTTTCGGTGCTGTCACATCCTTTCCTTTGGAGGGTCTGTCCCTGGGGAGGCTGTCCTTGGAGGAGGGCTGGCTCCTCCCAGAGTCTGGAGCAGAAGCCTCCCCATGGGGGCTGGAAGTCCGGTGAGAGGAGACCTGGCTGCCTGTCTCCCCAGCCCCAGAGGACAGGGAGCCATCCCCCCGGGCCCCATCCGCGGGCTCCGAGCAGTCCAGTGTCAGTGAGCAGTCGGTGGGGTCAGGGGTGTACAACAGAGGCCCAGGGTCTTTGCTCTCAGGGTCGCTGCTGGACGCAGATACCAGAGCTTTGCCGCTAGGTTCCTCAGCAGCAGCCCCCTCCCCCTGAAGGGCTGGGATGAGCTCTGTAGTGGCACCTGTGCCCACAGGCATCAGGTCACTGTGGCTGGCACCGAGGGGCTGCACGTCCCCATCCCCCAGAGACACTGGCTCCATGGGGCTGAGGTCGTTTAGGGTCAACCGGGGCACCTCCTCTGGGCCCTTGGCTCCCTGGAGGTGGAACTGAGTCAGCCCTGTCACCAGTTCATGCTCCTTAATCCCCAGAGCCAATGGTGAGAGTGGAGGGGACCGGGTTGGGACCAGGCCCACTGGCTCACTATTCCTCTTTCGGAGGATGCCCACCCCACTGCGCCGAACGCGGGGGATGGGGGGCGTGGGGTCCTCAGGCCTGGGGGCTGGGAGCTGCTGGCTCTGCCAAGATGAGGGTGAATGGGGGGCCCCCACCTGGTCCTCTGAGGCCTGAGGTTTCCGTGCTCTGCTGGGGTCCTGGGCTTCCTGGTCCCCAGGCTCCATCCAGGCCAGCGTGGGCCGGGCCTGCCGGGGGCTGCTCCGGGGCAAGCTGTTGAATTTGCTGGGCTCCTCAGGGCTGCTGGTGGAACTCTCCAGGAAGGTCAGCAGCTCCCGGTCTGCAAATGCGCCCAGGGAAAGGCGAGAGCGGCGTGTGTTAGGAGGTCGGTAGGAGGGGCTGACAGGCCTGGGCTGCAGGAAGAGGGGCAGGTCCTCTGTGCCCTTCTTGGTCAGCTGTTCCACGTCATTCTCACTGCTGCTCCGGCAGAACCCCCCAAGCTCCCCAGCCGCCCAGGAGCGACGCTTCTGCTCTAGCTCCTTCAGTCGCTGCAGCCGCCTCAGCTCCTGCAACGCCCGGTCATGGTTGTCCTGAGGGAGGGGTGGAGAGAAGCCCCGAGCTGCATTAGACCCGTGGGACCTGCATGAAACTCCACAGGCACCTGCCCTAACACCCCAAGAAATAGGCATGGAGCACAGCCTGGGTCCTAGGCTTTACCAAGAGAGATGCTATGTTTCTGCAACCAGGTGGGTGTGGAGAGGGCTAGCTCTGCCAAGGCTGCCTGCAGAGGACCCCACCAACCCGTCTAAGGTTGTCATTGGATCCCTGGGCCCATCTTCCAGCTTTCCGGTCAAGGCACTGTCCCCTAAGTGCAGGCTGTGATTCCGCACATGCCTGCCACCTCAACTCCAAGGGAACCCAGTTTGGCTTCTAAGCCGGGCAAGATAGGAATGACTTCCAGGAAAAGGCTATTTAGTCAACGGCAGAGAGGGGAAAAAAAGGAGGAGCCTGAGATACTCCCCGCTGTATGTGTTGAATACAGCTACACATATGCACACACGTGCAGCACATTCTACTTACCATCTGGATGCATAAGTAATACCCAAGATATTAAGAGACACCAGTCAGATCTTTTCTCTGAATGCTCCTCAGTAAGGAAACCCCAGAGATGCTGGGTGGCTCTGTCCCTCAGGCCCTGCTCCAGGGACCCAGCCCTCCCCCAACAAAGGCAAAGCAGAACAAACGCACATACGAAAGCCCACTTTACCACCTGGCTGTGCGCTTTTACTATCTTGTGGGATGCCTGGGTGGCTCAGTCAGTTAAGCGCCTGCCTTCGGCTCAGGTCCTTGGATCCAGCCTGGACTGGGTTCCCCCACCCCAGCTCAGCGGGGGTCTGCTTCTCCCTCTGCCCCTCCCCACACTCATGCACATGCATGCCCTCTCTCTCTCAAATAAAAAATCTTTTAGAAAACATGAATATATTTGTGTCAGCCTAAATGTGTGGATCTCACAACCCAAATCTGTTATTGATAGCACTTTTTACTCGAAAATCAATTTCCTCAAATGGTGGATTTCCCTTCCAAGTTTCTGTGGGGCCCCTCCTTCTGCTCTGGCTCGGCCTCTCCAGTGTCCCAGGTCCCCCAGGCCCTCTCCTCCAAGGCTGCCCGGGGTAGGGGTGAGGCCAGCTCCTGGTGCTTGGGACAGCTGGGCCGAGAGAATCACACAGGTGGCCTCATGGGCCTGTGGAATTCTGACAGGGAGTGAGAGCCTCAGAAAGAGCCAATTTGGCCTCTTCCACCCACAACCACTTCCCACTGCTGAGCTCACGGCTTGGACGAGGGAGAGGAAACGTGGCCGCAGGCTTAGCCTCCTTCTCTTGGCTGGAGAGAGAAAAGAGGGATTGAGAACTCAAGCAACTCGGCTACGGGCAAACCTGCTTTTAAATACAAGGAGAGGGACAAGGCACAAGTATTTAGTTCCTCATCACTACCCGAACTGAAGGGATCTTGTTTTGTTTTTAATTGACAGGACAAAGTTGTACTTGCAAAGCCGAGCGACCCAGAGTCCTCTGGCTCCTACACTGAACTCAGAGATTTCCTGGAACTGGAGGCAGAAGGGCAAGAAGAGCCGCTGTATCACTCAGACAGCGGGGGACTCCTAACTACTGGAGAACTTTGAAGCCAGCTCTGGCCGAGGACGGCACGGTCCCCACGGTGCCAACTGATTGGCAATGGCCATGGGGCATGAAACAGCTGAGGGCAGGCCTTCCAACCCTCCCACCTGAAAGAGGAAATTCTTTCCTGGGGGCGGTGGGGGGTGAGGAAGACATTCGGGACCTTAAAAGAGATTTTTAATATCGTGGTTGCCATCATAAATAAAGCTAACACAATGCTTTTGGGGCATCAAAGCCAGTGTTGGTATGAGCAGTGGGGCCGCCCAACGAAAGCCCGGCAATGCCGCCTGCGCCAGACTTCCCGGAAACTATGGAAGGGCCCAGCCACCTTTCTGCCAAGGTCAGAAGGCTGGGTCCGGAAGAGGAAAACTAAAAATCCACACCGCTCACAAGACACGGGCGGTGCCATCAGCCATACCTGAACGGCTTTGTTGAATTTGACACAAAAGTCTCTAAATATCTGAAGGCACTCGTCCAGTTTCATGGTTTTTTTGTCTTCGCAGAAAAAATCTATAAGGGCATGGGCCTCGTCCTGGAGCTCCTGCTGCCAGCGTTCCAGTTCGGTCAGCTTTTCCACAGCAAACTGCGGGAGAACACACAAGCACACGCTGAAGGCAACGGGCAGCCGAGGGGGCGCGGGCTTCAACCTCGGGAAGGGGAGGGGGCGCGGCAAGCCCAACGCACTCCGAGCCAAAAGGAAAGTATTTCAACCCAAACAAAGCCCTGGGAAGCAAAGGTGAACTTCTATGTGAGACCTGGAGGCCATCAGAGACTAGAGAGCTTTCATCTACAGAAGGCCACTGACGAATCGGGCAACTTTAATGTCACTGAAAAATGACAGGCTTTGTAAAGCCGGCTCGACTCGGGAAAACTCACTGTGCACCTGTTCTTCCTTCTCTGAAAGCGAGTCTTACACTGGCCAAGCGTTCACTGCAGGGTGTCAGACTTCTCTCTTGAGAGGGAGCTGAACCCTCCCCTCGAACGACTTGGATCAGGGTCAGCGTGACCCCCACAAGATGGAGCTCCCATGCCCAAATGCCCCAGCCAAGGCTTCCTAGCCAGAGGCTTCTGCAAGTCAGCTCAGAAGCACTGTCTACAGTCCACGCTTGTACATCATTCAGTACATCTGAGGTGTAACTACCACCAAGATTTTGTTATAACCCCCCAGGAGATTCTGAGGAGTCCCGTGGTTAGTAACTACTGCCCCGTACAAGCCCATCCTCCTCACGGCTTCACTTTCTTCTAATCGGCTTCACTTTCTTCTAATCGTTTGAGGACAAAGCCTCCAGGGCTTCCACAGATTCAGGCATCAGGGCGCCTGGGTGGCTCAGTTAAGTGTCTGCCTTCGGCTCAGGTCATGATCCCAGGTCCTGGGACTGAGCCCTGCTTTGGGCTCCCTGCTCAGTGGGGAGTCTGCTTCTCCCTCTTCCTCTGCTCTTTCCCCTGCTCATGCTCCCTCTCTCAAATAAATAAAACATTTTTTTAAAAGATCCATTCAGGTACACAAGGAAGTAGAAATGAAAGAAGACTGCTTTTCTCCAGTGCGCTCCCAAGCCTTCCAGGCTGGGGAGCTATGAGGCGCACCAGCACCCTTCCCTGACAGCAGCTTCACTGTAGAGCTGAGCGAGGGAGCAGCCGCTTAAAGGAGCCACAGCCCCATGGGGGCTAATATCTGGGATCACACTGGAGGCTTTGTTACTTTCTGTTCCACTGGGGGACAAGGCTTATATGAAGAAGGAATGTATGGAGTGTATTACTGGAGAAATCACAAAATCATGTTTTTAAAAAGGCTTATATTTGAGAAACTGCCTCTGAGTGGAGGGACAGGCCTCAGAAATGCAAAGTTCTGGTTTGCCCACGCTCAAGGAGTGGAACTGCCGCTAGGTCGTGCGTGGTGAGTGGCGAGCGATTCTGAGAAGACGTCTGCACTGCTTCCCTCCCACTCCAATGCACTTTCCAGCTTGAAAGACCCCCCCTTTTTTTTAGACTTTATTTATTTATTTGACAGAGAGAGATCACAAGAAGGCAGAGAGGCAGGCAGAGAGAGAGGAGGAAGCAGGCTCCCTGCCAAGCAGAGAGCCCGATGCGAGCCTCGATCCCAAGACCCCGAGGTCATGACCTGAGCTGAAGGCAGAGGTTTTAACCCACTGAGCCACCCAGGCGCCCTGAAGTCCTTTTCTTACACCAAACACATTCAAGAGGTAATAAGGAAACCAAAGCCACTTAGGAAACCGAATACCAGAGAAAGTAGCCCAAGGCAGTGTGTGTGTTCATGCTCTAGTATTCTTTATGGGGAGAAGGTATTCATGAAAGGATAAATCTTTGCCTGTCATTCTTCTGCGGGGGGAAAGGTGGATTTGAGCCAAAAATAACTCAACTGCAAAAAAATAGGACTCTTGACAAGAACCTACATGGGAGTTTAGCTCCGCCCCCATGTCCCATCTCTAGATCCCATGGGGAGAGAGAGCTAGCGAGGAAGGAAACATTCACATTCGCTGCAGTCAGCCTGAGGACTCCGGAAAGTGAAACATTCTGAATGTGGGTGTAGAAAAATCACCGAGCTCAGAGGCTTGGTTTTTTGTTGGTTGGTTTTGTTTTTTTTGCCAAGAGTGAGTTTTCTGCACAGTTCGGACCCCAAATGACAAGGTCCAAAGCTACACTGGCCAAGTGTTATTCACAAGAGATGAGCAGTTATGCTAGCAAATTCAACTTTTCACATCTCTCTGGCCCACACCAGCCCTAAGTTCTAAACCAATTTATTCCTTCTTTCTTGCCTGGAGGGTCAGAACACTGAGACAGATTTACAAAGCTGTGTTCTTGTCCTTTTTCTCCTCAAACAACTTTAATCTTTCTACGTGGCTAAGAGCACAGTCCCAAGTTTTCAGACTGGCATTCACAGCCCTTCATGGCCTGAGCCTACCCTACCTTAAGAGCAATCTGGGGGTGCAGCTGGGACAGAGCTGTTTTTCTTCAGATGCCTTTCTGTAGTGCTATGTAGCATAAAATATTAATGTTTAATTTAAGAGCCAGGGGAGGAGACATCCAGAATTCTCCTCTCACTGTGGGGATGGACCTTCTCCCTCAGTTTCTGGCTTTCCCTCATGTGTGTTGACTGCTGAGTACTTTCTTACCTACTGCTAGGTGTTTCTGTGGTGGTGTTCCACCCTGAGAAAAGTCTGTGCCCGTAACAGAGAATATCTGGTTATAGCGGAAAGAAAACACAGAACCCATGCTTAGTACTAAAAACAAACTCCCACCAGAGCCAAACAAAATGTCTGCCGATGGGAGCTGAAACGCGTAATATTTGCTTGCTGTGGCTTAATTATGAGTCAGCGAGGAAAAGCTTAAGGGGGTACAACCTAGGAGCACCTGTTCCCCGCTCCAAGGACAGCTCCGCCGCACACCCCACCTTGCGAGGCCCAAAGCACTCATGTTTAAGGTAGCATGCCACTTCCCCTGAAGACTGAAAGCAAGAAAAGCTGCCACTGTTCTTCTTCTTTTTTTTTTTAAATAAGGGAGATAAAAGAAGTATGTCAGACTAGGTGATTAGTGAGTCACAATGAGCTGTCACAAACATGTCCACTCTGCTGTTTTCTTGTTGATGTTATTCAGAGCGGCTCCCAACACACCCCGTGGGGCTGCTGTATTTGGGGTGTTGATAGGCACAGCTCTCCTGGGTGCTTCCGCTCTCATTGTAAAACATGCCAAAACGAAGCTTGTTTCTTCAATAAAAACAAGTGAAGGAACAAACAGCCCGAGTTCTCAGGTGTCTACGGTTTCTGTGGAACTTCGTTCTGTCGTCCAGAGGTTTGATTAGGAGGCAGAAACTCCCACGCCATGGCTGAGAAACAAAACCTGAGTCGCCAGGCATCAGCGGCCCAGTGTTGGCTCCCCAGGCGGCTCGCAGTCCGCCGCCGCGTGCCACGATGGTGCCAGGCACGCTGGGACCCACGGAGGCCAGCCCTTGGCTCAGACCGCATCCGAGAGCCCCTGCTAGAAAGCCAACCCTGCAGAGAATGGGCACTGAAGTACCAAGTTCCTTCTACTGACCTGGGCTGGGGGTCGGGGGAGAAATATGAACGGGCATGGCTGTTCCTCAGAGCCCTGCAGACTGAACCCCAGCCCGGCAGCCGTGGCTGGACGCCCAGAGGAGAGAGACGGGCTCCCATCACCCACACACCTGAAGGAAGTCTTCCATCTGCTGACAAAGTTCACCGTCCCGCTGAATGTTTTCCCTCAGAGATCTCGTCCTGATGGACAGCGAGTGCAGTTCTGCCTCTGTGTTATCCAGAGATAATCTACAAGAAGAAAGGGGAGAGTGAGCAGGCAGAGCAGGGAAGGCAGGCGTCACGGCGGCGCATCAAGCAAGACCAACGGCGGTCAGCTCTAGAAGCGGAGGGCAGAGCCACTGCGATGGCATTTACCATGTTTAGCGTTCCCACCCGTTTTTTTAAGGGTCCATTTCTTCCTAGAGACACACTGGTGAGATAACGAATGCATGAAACTCCTAAAGCTGTTCACAAAGTGGGTCTGAACACCTCTATGCAAGAAGTATTACAGAATAAAAGGGAACGGATTCAGACACTTCCCCTCTCCTCTGGCACAAATACAAAAGCTCTACGTCATGCAAAGCCAGGTGGTGGAGACATGCTGGGCAATAAGGAGATACTAAGCAGACCTCGTTTTGCTGTGGACAGCCAGAGTAAGCCCTCAGTGTCAGTGTCGTAGAGAGAACTTAGCACTTGGCTAATAATGGGCAAGGAAATGCGGGACTGACTGTCAGGCTTTTGTTAGCTATGTCAAATCGAGATTAGGAGAGCAGGAACAGTATTTCTGTCCCTAGGTACAGTGAAGAGCTGAAACCTAAAATCCAGGCGGAATTCACTTGGCAAGCTCATAAGCTGGGATGCCTTCATGCTTCCATTGTGAATTCTGATACTTGTTTAGGCTGTGAAGTCTCCCACCTTCATTGGTCATTGGCACTCATCCGTGGCCTGTCTGTACTTCACCAGGACCCTTCACCTTCATTTCAAATAAACACACTTTATTT
Source organism: Spilogale gracilis (assembly GCA_004023965.1). Classification (NCBI taxonomy): domain Eukaryota; kingdom Metazoa; phylum Chordata; class Mammalia; order Carnivora; family Mephitidae; genus Spilogale; species Spilogale gracilis. The sequence goes on from PITA01004040.1 coordinate 87,733, forward strand.
TCCAAGACAGTATCTAGCTAAACTTCCCCAGCTAACTCTAACCAGAAATGTCAGCTCAAAAACGTAATGGTTTATTTCTATAGTAGTATATTTCCATACTAATCAGAGGAAAAAAATATTCCCACACGAATTTCTTTTAGGAATTCAAAACCCAGAACCGCTTATACTTTATAAGATGTTCATTCTTTGGGGGAGGGGAGGATAATGTGAAAATCTGTTAATGGGAACTATGAACGTTCACAACTTTGGCCTCATGAGCTCCCTTTGGGAGACACATTTAATCTGTGGTTAGATAGATGTTCATAGTCAGTAATACTGAGACACTGGCCAATGTCGGGGCTTGGCCTGAAGAGCTATGGTTCGTGTATTTCTGCATCGGGTTCATAGCTCTCATCATCAGATATAATCACTCAGACAGCCAGCGTAGGCCTTGCAGTGGTTCACTGGAGCCGGCTTGCGAGAGGCCACTGGGTGTGGGCACCCCTCCCAACTCCTCACTCAATGAGGCCACACCGGTGGCTTGAGTGTGCCATGGTAGCAGTAACCACACTATGGAAATTGGCAGATGCTATAAACCAGGAGTTCTTCTTGGGGAAGCTGCTTATTGAACATATACCGCTGGATACACACGTATGTGCTGCAAATTTCAAAAACACGGAACTCAAAATAGCTCATGTATACAGCTTACAGCCTCGGTGAAATGCACACCTACACTGGATCAGCAGCAAATTAAAGCGATGTACATACAGTTTTATGTTTGGTAGATACTTTCTCTATAATGCTGAGTGACTAATTGGAAACAAAATTCTTTCACAACCCTTGGTATGGTTCCAACTTCTTCTAATGCAATAGAAAATAAATGTACCATGTTAGATTCGACAAGGAAATGGCCCTGGAAGTTTGACTGCTATATACCAACTCCCAAGGCAATAGGCTGTGTTTTTTGAGCTCTATCTTTTGGGCGTGGAGGGATTTGAAGTTCTTAATCCATATTGTTTTTACACTGATGCTATTCATTAGAAAAGACTGCAATGGTGTTTTTTTGATTAAAAATAAAGATTAATTTTTCAAAACCCCCAAATTCCGAAGGTGCACACACAACTCTGTAAGCAAATAAAAGGGAAGTGTGAAAATTCAACAAGATAAAACTTTTTAAAGTTATGAGATGTTATATAAAGTTATAAAATATTCACCAGTTTCATTAAAAAGTAGTTTAGGGGCGCCTGAGAGGCTCAGTCAGTCAAGCTGCCTAAGTCTGTCTTGGACTCAGGTCCTAATCTCAGAGTCTTGGGATGGACCCCCACATCGAGCTCCCCGCCGAGCAGCGAGTCTGCTTCTCCTTCTCCCCCTCCTCCTGCACATACTCTCACTTTCTCTGTCAAATAAATAAATCAGTCTAAAAAGTAGTTTAAAAAAACCAAAACTGTGAATTCTCAGAATTCACTTTCAGTCTTCTTTGCTTACCTAGCAGCCTCCTGAACATGATGTAATTTTTCAGAAAAGTTTAGAAGAATGGCATCTTTCTTTTGGGCTTCCTAGAATAAAAACAGAATTTTCTCTACTATTTGTATAAAATTGGAAAGAAACAATTATCCCAAGACGGAAAGGAACCTTAAAGTTCTTGTTTTTATGCTTGATATATTATTCTAAGCAATTCACTGAAACATGAACTCCTATATTCTCAGTCAGATTTACCAGAACTCCCTACTCTCCAGATACATTTAACTTCCCAGAGCAACTGATCCTGAGGTGAAACATAATTCAGGGGCACACAAACTCAATGGAAGTGGGTGGTAGCTTAGCAGGGCCCATTGTTTCTGAGACAATCCAATCCATCCTGCTTAAATACTACCCATACCTATGAGTGTGCCTTTAAATGGCTGAGATGCCTTCGGCTGTTAAACCAGTTTGCAAACTGAGTTTAATCAGAAGGTGCACAAGCCACGGAGGTGTCTGGATTCTTCACCTGTTCAGGGGATGCAAGGAAGGTGGGTATGAAGGGAGTTAATTACCAGCTCTGGAAACGTCCCCCCGGTGGGTAGGGACCGAGTTACACAGAGCACCTGGCTCCATGGATCTTAAGGGGCTGATGGAGGGGCGCCTGGGTGGCTCAGTCATTCGGCTCAGGTCATGATCCCAGGGTCCTGGGACGGAGCCCCACATTAGGATCCCTGCTCAGCAGAGACCCCACTTCATCTCCCTCTACGTGCTGCTCTGCTTACTTGTGCTCTCTGTCTCTCTGTCAATAAATAAAATCTTTTGAAAAGTAAATAAAATAAAGGGACTGACAGAAGACTAGCTATAAGGCCCATGGGATAAAGAACACATTTCCTGGTTTCCGTATCCCGAAAATCAATTTATTAAATGAGTCCTGAGTTCAACATGTCCTTTATCTTCTGAAGAATGCAGTCATAATTGTGCGTGTTATTTACGGAGAGCTTACTATGAGCCAAACACTGAAGTAAGCAGTTTATGGAATTATCCCCTGCAGCCCTCTTGGTTACCTGTTTTGAAAGCTCACTAGCCCCATGATTAGAGGAAGAAATTGAGGGTCTTAACGTTTAAGTAACTTGTCTGAGGAAGTACAGCTAATAAAAGACATGTCAAAATCCCAGCTCTGTCCTGTTGTGAAGCTCACCCTGGAAGCCAGCCCAGCTTCCTTCCCAGCTCAGAGCTCCATCTCTGTGACTGCTGTCAAAACAACAAAGGCCATCCGATGAAGGAAAAACAAGGTGGTACAATTCGTAATCTGAGATAATGTAACAACAGACAGACAATTGTCACTGGCTGACTTTTCACTTTGTAACTGGTTGTTTTGGTATCCCAGAGCCCCAGTCAGAAAGGAAGGTGAGCCTTAAGCCGGTCGCAAGGCACCCTGACTTCAAGTTCACCAGGGGAACAAGCGGAAGCGATCCTTTTCACTGTCCTGGCTCCCTCACTTCTCTACACAAAACTAGTCCCAAATCTACTCAAGCCAAGGCAGGGAGTGTCTCAGCACCCAGGCCTCCGCTCTCCACCTCTGTGGCTGAGACTGATCCTCAGCTCTCGCCAAAAGATCAGAGAGCCACCTTCTGCCAGGAGGGGCCCCATTCCCAGTTCTCTCTCCACTCCAGCCCATCCCCCAGAGTTCCTTATTTTCTGAAAAACAAAGCCGACCTAGTCAGGCCCTTGTGCTGGGCACCAACTTGACTCCCCACCGCAAAAGCATGAATCCAAATTCCTCAGTGTTTAGGATGTGGATCCTTCCTAGCCTGACTCCTGCCTGCCCCCACCCCCTGCGCTTCCCTCCTGTCCTATAACCCTAGGCGCAGGGCACGTCAGCATCCGCAGGGTGCTTCTGCAAATACAAGCTTCTTGGAGCACATCTTGTCCTTTCCTATCTCCGTGGGATGCCACGATAACACCTGGGACAGACTGCCCCACCTCCGGGGAGGCGTCACACTCATTCTGTTTCTTCTCTCTGAAGTCACCACTTCCACATACCTGCGCAACAAAGTGCAGAAGATTCATCCCAGGTTTGTTTGCTTTTGTGTCTGCCAATTTGAGCAAAGAAGACAGTTTGAATCCTACTGCATTGCCAGCATGCCCTCCCTAAAAAAGACAAATCAAAAGAAAAAATATATACATATACCTTCGGGGACAGACAAACTTAGAAACGCAACATTTTAAAATTTTTTTTTTTGAATCTTACCGCATTCATGATGTTCCCCGCCTGTAGCACCAAGTGTAATATCGAATGTAGCTCTTCGCACAGCATCAGCTCTGTCAAAAAAGAACACACAACCGTGCCTTCAACCTCCGTGCGCGAAGACAGCTACCACATCCAAATTCAAGACTGCCCGAAGCAAGCTCTGACCCTAAACCTCGTATTAAGACCGGAAAAAATAAATTAAGCCGCACATTCTGTATTTGCTACGGGCAATCGTGTCCTAGTGTTTACCTGGGAATCAAGACCTGCGCCGCTTCAATGTATCACAAAACGCTTCAATGTATCACAAAACGCTTCAATAAGGAAAACTTTCAAGGAGTGGAAAATACAAAGGCTTTCTGAAAGGCAGCACACTGTGTTAATAGGAACAATCTTTTCCTTAGCAATTCTTTGTCTTTTTTTTCCTTTTCTATCCACTAGCCTTTGACATTATATTCATAGAAGATGGAAACTAACAGAGAGCAACATTTTGCTTAGTCCACGAGCTACAAGGAGATAAAAAATAAACAGGCTGGGATGACATGCAAATGACTTGCAAAGCACTAACCCTTAGGGGTCAGGCACCCAGAGACTGTCCATTTTATTCAAAACTACACATTTCAGGGCGCCTGCGTGGCTCAGTGGGTTAAAGCCTCTGCCTTCAGCTCAGGCATGATCCCAGGGTCCTGGGATCGAGGCCCGCATTGGGCTCTCTGCTGAGCAAGGAGCCTGCTTCCTCCTCTCTCTCTGCCTTCCTCTCTGCCTACTTGTGATCTCTCTCTCTGTGTGTGTCAAATAAATAAATAAAATCTTTAAAAAAAAAAAACCAAACAACTACACATTTCATTTGGATTGGCTTAAAGTCTATAAAGGAGCTTATCACTGTAGTAGATCTTTAAACTAGTTCTTTAAACACAAAAACTTTTGTGCATACACCTATGCAAATTAACATTATTAAAAATTATTAATGTATTTCAAAAGCTAAAAGCAATGTTTGATGATTATTAAAATTATGGATATATAGATAATAAAAAGCAACCTATGATTTTTTAAAATTTCATATTCTCCATTAAGTGTGGTATTACTTTCAAAAAATTACATTTGGATCACTGCCTGCATTATGTTATCTAAGAAGGCCAGTATTTGAAGGTTAACCAGATAAGAAATGTTTCCACCATGCCCACAAACTAGCCTGGCTCAATACGAAAACCACTCTGTCTCGATGTGAACAGGAGGAATGGCCCTTCCAAAGTTGCTGGTGTGTTTAGGAAGAAATTTTAAAAGGCTTCCCTATGGAAAGAAGAAAACTTGCCCTGAATTCTTAGTTTCCTCTCTGAAGTGAAGAAAATATGATGGCCGGAAGGGCAAAGTTTTATCTCAACACAGGCCAGAGCAACTGAACAGGAAAATCAAATAGGAATCAACAGTGCCTAGAAATGCAGAAACAGCCCAGAGGAAATCAGGCTGGCGCTGAAAACCTGGGAGGATGTGAGGGCTGGGGAGTGCCAGAGACTCTGCCTTGGAGATGAGGAGTGCCCCCACCAGCTTGCTTGGCCATAAATGCCTGAGGGCAAAATCCCATCCTTAAGCCTTGCAGGGAGACCCGAGAGCAACTCAGAGTGGTCTACCGGCAGGGGTGGGGTGGGGGGGTGGGAGGAGTGGGAAGGCAAGTCATTCAAAGAAATGGAAATGATCTACTGGCCCCTCTCAAATGCAAAGAGTCTACCAGGAGCTAGGGACTCTTGAGGGGAAGCAGGTGGGAGAAGACACAGAGCAGAACGATCATGAACCTGCAGACACTGTAGATGCCCAGGAGGAGTCCGGATGAAAGGAAAATTGCTGCTGGAAAAGCAGGTCCTGGACACCAGAGGCCAGAGGCCAGGAGGGAGGATGCGGCTGGCCTAACTGCCCAGGCTTTGTGTGTGCGCGTGCATGGACACACACCCACACACACTGAATGCACACAAAGCTGACCTGGGAGAGGAATAAGAGTGAGCTGCAACCATCAAGGTTTACTCTGAAGCTCAGGATCGAAGAAGTCTTCTTTTATGGGAGATTAATATGCTAATTAATTGATTGGTTGATTAATCAATTAATGAGGGAGGAAAGGAAATGGAAATATGCCCTAATTGTCATCCCAGGTAATATCTCATTTCCCTCTTTAGGGTATAGCAGAATTAGGACTTTGCAATTCTCATTTTAATTGAATGGCTTTTTCTTTTTTAAAGAAACTGCTACCAGACCGCTACAGCCACCACAGAAAACAGTATGGAGGTTTCTCCAAAAATTCAAAATAGAATTACCACGTGATCCAGTAATTCCACTACCGGGTATTCACCCCCAAAATATAAAAACACAAACTCAAAGGGATACACAGAGCCCTATGCTTATTGAGACACTATTTACAGTAGCCAAAATATGGAAGCAACCCAAGGGTCCATCAACAGATGGACGGATAAAGAAGAAGGATGTATATACATGATGGAATAATATTCAGCCACAAAAAAGAATGAAATCTTGCCCTTTGCAGCAATATGGATGGATCCAGATGGTATAATGCTAAGTAAAATAAGTCCGTCAGAGAAAGACAAATCTTATGATTTTGCTCATACATGGAGTTTAAGAAACAAAAATGAAGAAAAAAAGAGACAGACAAAAAACCAGACCAAACTCGAGAGAACAAACAAACCCAGTGGTTACCAGAGGCGAGGTGGGTGGGGGCTGGGGGAAAGAGGGGAAGGGGATGAAGAATGAAGAGTACACTTCTCGTCGTAAGCACAGGGAGCCGTGTGGAACTGTCGAACCACTACATTGCACACCCGAGACAAAACATTGTGTGTGAACTACGCTGGAATTAAAAAATAAATTAATCTTAAAAATCAGGAGAAGAATGCTTACTAAAAAAAAATAAAAATAAAATAAAGCGTTACCACCAAAATTAATAAAAACAAATTACAGGAAGCATCATGTGCTCACTTACCTTTTGTTGCGGTTCTTAGAATTGTTATGTCTGTGTACAGAGAAGAACAAGAAGGTAAAAATTCCTTCTTTAGCACCATGGCTTCAAGCCGAAGTGAATAGCTGAAAAATAAAAAGTAAAACTGTAGGGGCACCTGGGTGGCTCAGTTGGTTAAGTGTCTGCCTTCGGCTCAGGTCATGATCCCAGGGTCCTGGGATCAAGCCCCACATTGGGCTCCCTGCTTGGTGGGAAACCTGCTTCTCCCTCTCTCACTCCCCCTGCTTGTGTTCCCTCTCTAGTTGTGTTTCTCTCTGCCCAATAAAGAAATAAAATCTTAAAAAAAAAAAAGTAAAACTGTAGCATTTGATGTCACTGATTTTAAACACTTCCTCTGTAAAGAACAGTGATGAACGATCCTTACTTTGGAACCTGAATCAAGTAGTGCAGAAAGGAGTCCGCCAGGGACAGCTTGGACACATCTCCACTAAATGTTTTCAATTTCTTTATCTAAAAGACAAACAGAGAAGAGGATAGAGAAAAAAAAAAACAAACGTGTGATTAAAATGTAACATTATTTTCAATCTCATCTTAGAATCCCTATAAGGAAGTAAGATTTCAGTGCTAAATTCAAATTAATAAAAATGTAGACCCAAGGAGTGCCTGGGTGGCTCAGTCGTTAAGTGTCTGCCTTTGGCTCAGGTCATGATCCTGGAGTCCCAGGATCCAGCCCCATAACGGGCTCCCTGCTCGGCGGGAAGCCTGCTTCTCCCTCTCTCACTCCCCCTGCTCGTGTTCCCTCTCTCACTGTGTTTCTCTCTGTCAAATAAATAAATATAATCTTAAAAAAAAAGACAAGAAATATATTTTTAAAAATGTAGACTCGGCGCCTGGGTGGCTTAGAGGATTAAGCCTCTGCCTTCAGCTCAGGTCATGATTCAGGGTCCTGGGATGGAGGCCCACATCGGGCTCTCTGCTCAGCAGGGAGCCTGCTTCCTCCTCTCTCTGCCTGCCTCTCTGCCTACTTGTGATCTCTCTCTCTCTGTCAAATAAATAAATAAAATCTTAAAAAAAAGGAAAATGCTAAAATCTTAAAAAAAATAAAAGAAGAAGAAAAAGAAAACCAAACAAATGAGAAGAAGAGCTGTGTCATATGTGTTGGGTATAAATAACCTCAATCAATCTGGAGAATCAGAGCCATAGGGAATCCTCAGGGAAAGGGTCAGTTCTAAGGATGAAAATTTTCTGTGAGTTATAATCTGGAAGGGAGATCACTGGGTTGTCAGTGTAACATGGTCCTCTAGGTCTCTAATGAAAAAAATCTTAATATTTGGGGTATTTTGAATATAAAAATACTCAGACTGGGGGGGGGGGACTAACAGGCCTCTCTGTGGCCAAGTTCCCCTCCAGACAGAATAGCCTTCCACCGGGGGGCTGATGTGCACTGAGGCAAGGGCACGCCGGCTTTGCAGTGGGAAGAGAAAAAGGAAAATAGCTTAAGCAGGTGAGGGGTCAACGTCAAGACTCCCCTTTGAAAAAGATCAGGTAATAGAATGTACAGTCAGATCCCATTTCTAGAAATTTTACAAGAGGCATCTGCTATGACCCCCACCCTTCATACACACACCACAGGTGTGGGGGAAAAGACTAGAAGCACCCCCCTCACCTACACAAGGTTATAGGACTATTATTTTCTTCTGCTGCTCATTTTTATGTCCTAAAATGTCAGTATGAACACGTATTCCTCTTGTAAAAAATTAAACTCAACTCAAAGTTATTCTTTCAACCATAGCAAAGACAAACAAAAGAGTTCTGACACGGAACATATAGCCAAATAGCTAGCAGGTGGGGACGGAAGCAAAGAGAAAGTTCTCAAGGTGCCTCAGAGCAAATCAGTGCCTCCCTCACACAGAAAACTGGACGGGCCCAATGGCAGAAACTTTCCTACTATGTCCACTCTGTCATAGAGCGTCTTGCAACAAAAATACTTTATGGTGAATCGAACCTTGGAACTCCAAGTAGAGTAGACAGCCTATCTCTGCAAGCTAACTGTTGCCAGTGAAGACTTACCATCTTTCATTACTCCTTATAAAGCTTACTGTCTTCCATCCCTGGCATTATGGCAGGAGCCCATAAAAATAACCTGACTTTTCAGTGTCTTGAGAAATAGGAAATGACAGCTCCAAAACACAGAGGAGGGAATATTTGCAAAGGTCCACAAACTGAAGTATCCACATCAACTATCTGAAAATACAAAATGTCACAGAGCCAACAGACACCCTAGACTGAAGTCTAATGCCTAAGACTACGCTTTTTAAAAAATGGGCAGAAAATAGCCATTTATAGAATTGCATTACTTCTTCCACCATTAGGGCCCCAAACTGAATTTACCATTTTTAGTCATACTCAATTTAGGGGCAGATGGAATTTCTGGTTTAGCTAAACCCAGATCAGTACCTCGCTGCCAAATGGAGAAAACTGTAGGATGAGTCCTGATCCCTTCTGAACTAGAGTTCAGCAATTCACTATATATGGAAAGGGGCAGAGTGGGGTTGTCCCTTTTCTAAGACCATCTACACAGCATGTGCAAAGCTGCTGAAAAGAACAGTGCAATTTTCGGTCTAAAGCATATAGAATAGGTCATGCTAAATAAACTTGGTAGGTATTTCTATTAAACATGTGCTCAAATTGTAACTGAACAATGATTAATCTCCTTCACTTACATAAAGAGCTAAAAATGTTTATGGATTTCAAGAGCATGGTGATGGAAAGACAGTATTTAATTTAAATGCTATGTATACAGTTCTTAATTCCATTTCAAAATGAGACTTATGTTCATTAAGAGGGATTATTGTGCCTTCACAGTGGTAGGGAGGTAAAAAAAAGAGAGGTGAACAAGCCCTATAATTATTGTGCATTCTCATCATCATCAAAAAGCATTTATCACACATTGTCAGGCATGATTTTGTTAGCTGAGACAAGCGACTCTCGTTCTGACCGGGCTGTGCCCAGTTTCTGTCCTAACAGCAGACAGCAGGCTCCTTAAGAAACACACATTCCAAAGAGCAGACCTCCTTCATCCCATCTAATTCCACTCACATGGCCTCGAAATAGTGACATTTCCCACCAACAGGCTCACACAAGAGAAGACCCTGGGGTTTCCTCCCTGTCATTCTTCCCCCCCCCAGGGGCCAAGTTGGTACAGAAGCTTGGGACGAGGTGATAAAAATGTCAGAGGAGGCAACCAACCTACTGCCCGAGAGAACAGGAAATTTCTAGCACCATCCAGGTCCCTGACAGTGATGCAGGGATGGGGCCCCAGCCTCAACAGACGGAAGGGCTCGCAGGCTGCGTCAGGGTTCCCTTCCAACCATCCACCCAGCTCCTACACCAGCCTCTTCCATCTCTCCTCTCTGGCCACAGGAACACTTTTCAGGGCAAAGAACCCCCTCCCAGGGCTTTTATTTCTGGGTCTGCCTTTTTCCTCTGTGAGTTTCACCATGCAAACATTTAAAGCAAAATGAAAAAAAACACACCAGATAAAAGATTTGTGGGGAAGGACAGAGAAATCCTAAAAACAAATTAACCCCCTTCTGGCTTGTCAGCTGAGAATACACAACCGAAAAGGGCTGTTTCCGCCTGTATTTTTCAACATGCTGATAAGATTATGGTATCACTCAAGCGACACTCACACTCACACCGGAGCCCGGCGATGAAAAGGCTGGGAGGGAGGCCCTTGGTGCAAGGCGGGGTTTTGAGAACCTTTGCCCTTCCTTCCTCAAAGGGATGCGGTGGAGTGCTGCAGAAGGAACTGTTCTGGGGTCAGACGGATCACGTGCAAACCCACCTTCCCCTCTGGTCTGTCGACTATGGGACACAGAAGAGGGGTTCCAGCGAATCTGTGTGAGCCTCAGTTTCCCATCTGTACCACACGGACTTTCTGACAACGTGGCTGGACGGATTCAATGCCAAAGGCACCCCAAATCATCAGAGCTGCGACTGAGCGACCTTCTAAGCGCCAGGCACCCTGGACTACACACTTGATCCCATTATCTCGCTCCACTGGCTTCTCCCCGCCCAACGCCTGGAACACAGCGACACACACACTCCATCATTGTTTAGTTCCTTCCCGTGCAAAAAATGAGCAGAGAATATTACACCACAGCCTTAGCCACATGCAGCTACGCAGACACTTGTGCATTTATTAACATACTTCTGCTGCATTCCTAACCCTCTCTCACTTGGCCCTGGCTCCCCCTTGGCCTCATTCCCATCCTCCACCCTTCTCCCAAGACTCGGGGGCTGGCCTCGGTCCGGGTGAGTCTGGGGACCACTCAGCACTCAGGGCGTGGCCAACGGGTGCCCGCAGCAGGCATCTGCCAGGAGGTGGCTTCGGCCGGCCTGGAGCACAGATCCCCTGCAGTGGCTTAGGGAGGGGCGCTACGAAGCCCTGGGGACTGTCAGGGTGTTCCTGCTGAAGGAAGCTCCCAGCTGAGTGCGGAGGGTGTGGTGAACTGAAGCCCAGAGTCGGTGATGTAAACAAGAAGTCTGACCAAGCTTGTCGGGTATTCAGGCTGAGGATGAGCCCGCGGCAGGAGAGGTGACAGAAGCCACTGCGCCAGGCAAGGTGGTTGGGACGAAGGGTAGGATCTCAGGGTTCTGTCTCCTCCCAGCAGGACCCTGTCTCCAGGGCTGGCTAACTGTCTGGGAGTGGAGAGGCAAACGCCTTGGGCCTCCGAGCAGCGCTCAGGTGGGTTTCAGCTGTCTGGCCCTGAACATCCCCCCCAAGTTTGAATTAAGCCACCGTCCCCCAACCTCACAGCTCCACAACACGGGAGGCTTGACAGCTAAACTGCTGCTTTGAAAAATCTGAGTCCTCCGCAGCCTTTGCGCTCTCTAATCACCTCCGAGTTTGGAATTAGAAATGAAGATATTAGGAAAACCTGTACTTAATCTCCCTCCCCTTCACCACAGCAGGAAGCTGGCAGCCTCCCTCCCGCCTAATCTCCCTTTAGTTAGAAAGGTAGGGCTTTTCAGAGCATGTTCACACGCACTCTCCAATGTGAGCCTCACTGAAATAAGCAATGAGGTCCGTTAGGAGTGAGCACCAGAGTAAGGAAGAGGCATGAGAAAAGCCCATAGAGGAATAAGATTTCAAGGACAGCTCAATCTTTTTAAAATCCAAATTAGTTAAACACTAGGCATCCTAATTAATGATTTCTGAAACTCTCATTCTCTACATTAGAAAAGACTACAGACTATTCAGTGCATAAGATCTGGGATAAATTATGATTTAACATACCTTTCCCTCAAGACTTTAAGACCCTTTATGATCATTAGTAAATGCTGGTAGTTAATCTTAGCTTAGGTGAATTAGACGTAATTTAGATGGCATTGCAAGTCTATCACAGATTGATATAAAGGAAGATGCACAGATATATACCCCTCTTGTTATTTATGGCCCTAAAGGCAAATGCCATGAATTACGTGTGGGAAGAGGAGTGGGATGGGGAAGAGAGTACAAGCTGTAAAGTAAAAGAGTAACTTAAACTATTTACTTTGTAAGATTCTATATTATTCAAATGTTTGCAAGCATGTATATTCATGTAATTTCTTACTAAATTTTTTCAGGGTCCCCTTCTTCATAAATAAAAGGCAATATGACAATTTTCTAAGGCTTTATAAAGCTCCCAACCATTCAATGGTTCAGTTAATTTAGCCCCCCAAAAAGATCAATTAACTTTGTACTGCAGTACTAAATTGCTATCACAGCAATTTTCCCCTTTAAGTTAATTACAGAGAAAACATTTCTTAACAGTTTACCTACCTCTCCAAAATTTTAGAGCAGCTTTATCCAAAAGGATTTTTTTATTTTTGTGTATAAAAGGTATACATATTTATAAAATAACCTAGGTACGGCCTCGGCAAAAACTGTCATTAGTGATGGAAAAGGAAATCAAAGTTTCCTGAGGTCCCATGTACTAGGTACCGTGCCCGATGCATAAGTAAGGGCTCGGTGTCCTGGCTCCGTACAGGTGCGGACACTGAGTCACTGGAGATAGGCCATCTGCCCACACAAAGGACAGGTCCAATTCAAACCTAGGTTCCCTAACTCCACAATGCATGCTCTCTCTGCTAGGTCACTTTTTACTTGCATGTGAGAAGATTTTGGCTCTGGGTAGCACAGTGCCCTTCCCATGTGAGTTCTGACACTGAGAAATACTGAGCTTTGCTCATCGCTCCTAACATCTAAACTCTTGTGCCAAATTCCTTACCTCCTCTGGCTCCGGCAAAAGCTTCAGAAATTCTCGCAAGGTCTCTGATCCATAATGCTCACTCTCTCCTTGATGAATATCTTCTACAATGGACTGAGGAGACCTTGAAAAGACAATTAATTAGATTCCATTTCACGTCTGTCGGAGTGCCAAAGAAGCACAAGTCAGTGGAAACTAAAACAAATCACTTCAACCCTTTGCCCATCCCAACTTCTTCCCATTCAGAGGGACGCGCTGTGTCAGCGATGACAGGAACCCCAGTGCCAGGAAAAACAGGGGGTCCCGACACATGGCCCAGAGGCCCCTTCACTCAGAAGCCCATCCTTGGGCATCCCAGTAAAGCTGAAAGTGGCAGCAGCCATGGGAGTCTTTTCTGGGAGAAGAGAAGCAATGGCCTTGGGTCGCATGGAACTCTGGCGAGCCTCTCTTTCCACTTTAGAATAGGGGCATTTCACCACTGTCGTGTGACCAGCCTCCGCTGAGGGGCAACGCAGAGGAATCATAAACTCCCGGACATGACAGGCTTGAACAGACGCCCTCCGGCGACTCTGCCTATACTTCAAGCCATTAGGTTATGCTCCCATGCAGGAAAATAGCAGAGAGAGACAGATGCTCCCATGCAGGAAAATAGCAGAGAGAGACAGATACTTGAACACTCATCACACCGTGTGTTGAAGGAGGGTAGGCAGGTATGAGGAATGACTGCTCATATCAGAAGCTGAATTTTCAGCTCAGCCACACACAGACTGATGCTGACAGCAGGGATATGCCTAAAAGTTGCAAATATGTGCCAAAAACTTACTTCTTAAATTGCTTAAGAAATATCCCAATGTTCATACTCCGTTTGGCATCCAAGACAGTAACCTGGAAGAGAATAGACACACAGAGGACTATTACAAATTAGAAGACTTGGAGGGAGGAAAAGAAGTAAAACCCCTTAAAATACAACACTACTTGACAAGAGAGTAACTTCCAGTATGTAAATCTGGTTATTAATCGACATATCTAACACAGTTTCGCAAATATTGAAATGTTATCATCTCCTCAAACTTCCTGCAATGATCTATTCCCTTAATTATAATAAGTATACATTATCTACTTTAATCTTACATAACTTTTGGGGGGTTTTTTTGAGAGAGAGAGAGAGAGAGAGAAGGTGTGTATGCATGAGCTGGGGGAGGGGCAGCAAGGAGAGAGAGAATCCCAAAAAGGCTCCATGTTCAGTGAAGAGCCCAACTCCGGGCTTGATCTCAGGACCCTGAGATCATGACCTGAGCTGAAACCAAGAGTCAGGCACTTAACTGACTGTGCCACCTAGGCACCCTTAACCTTATATAATTTTTAATGAACAATGTATATTAAAATTGTTTAAATTTAGCTATTTCCTCTCAGAATAATACAAGTCTTCATTCAAAAGCTCAAATTTGAAAAACAGGTGTGTTAGCATCGCTAGATCATATGAGACTTGAACTAAGAAAGCAAAAAATAACTCAAGATACTGCAGAGACCCAAAGCCTGCTTTAGAGCTGTAGAAAGCCCAGTACTGGTATTTTAAGAAATGTAATAAAATCAATTTTTTTCTAAAAGATAAATTTCTTTTCATTGAGAAAGAATATGTGTCCTTCATATATTGTCCTTCAGGGGAAGGTAAGAAAGTCTCCTGTGTTTTTTTTTTAATTCAGAATTTAAAAAGGAAAACACTTGTGCTGTATTTCACCAAGCCTAAGATGCAAAGCAACATCTCTGGAACCGGGATGTATGCGACAACGCACAGCATCTTCCATTTAGTGAAATATGATGCCATTGAATATACTGTCAAAGCCCAGCTTTGGGTTGCAGTAGGTTTTAGTTGTTCAAAATGAGTAACCTGGTAGGGTTTTATCAGACGAGATATTAGACAGAAACTTTTTTTGGCAGAGGGTGGGGAGGATGTTGTTATTAAATACAGAAGTTGGGGCACCTGGATGGCTGCCTTCAGCTCAGGTCATGATCCCGGAGTCTTGGGATGGAGCCCCACATCAGGCTCCCTGTTCAGGAGTCTGCTTCTCCCTCTACCTCTTACTCCCTTTCTGCTCACTCTCTCAAATAAATAAATAAAATCTTTAAAAACAAACAAACAAAAGCCATTTCTTTCTCTGGAAGGGAACATCCAAGATGCAAGGAGGAGAGATCACCTTAACACTGCCTCGGGTTTTCTCTCCATCTGCATTTTGGTAAAGGGAGCCTAGCTAAAACAGGAATGTTGTGATTCTCTTCCTTTCCAAATGTATGTGATTCATTTGTGAACAAAAGCGAATCAGGTTTCAGATTAAATTCCTGTTCTCTAGGCCTGCTTGTAAGTTTATAAGCCGCAACAAGAACTGCTAACCAAATTTAACGGCACTTCCTGGCTATAAGGTTAAATTTTTACAAGAGTGTGGCTGCCTGCTTTTGAAGGCTAATCTTAAACAATCACATTATTTACTATCCTAGGGGTTTATTTCATGTTCATGCAATCATCTACCAGCCATAAAATAAACTCCCATGCACACAGGGCGGGCTCCTTATTGGAAACCTACCCAAAAACTACAGTTCAAGTTAAGTGTGAAAGGAGGGGAGAACACGGGCAAAGAATAAAACCTGTCAAACCTAACACCTTTTAAAGAGGAAAGCTCATACGAAACAGAGGAATCTAAATTTAGTACGACAGAAAACAAGTGTATATTATAATCCATCAATTAAAAAGCCACAAGTAGGAACATGTATATTGATACAGTGATATACATATCCAAGGAACTTCCTTGGGACTCACCTCTACCCAGAACAAGGAAAAACTTCTTTTCTATTTCTCTCATTAAATCACCACCTCTCGCTCTATTTAACCCTGGATGGCAGCACCCTCCCCCGCCCCCAACTCCAAGCTCCACCCCTACCCCCCTGACACTCCAAGCCCCTGACCAGGATTCATAGCTTCTAGATTCATCAATGGAAAAGTGATGGGGAAATTACTATTATTATTCCTATTTGACAGATAAGGAAACCGAGCCTCAGAGATGTCATGTTATCCCTTCCCCAAAGCAATGCAAGAACTGAAATGCTAGCCTGGTTCCCTCTCACTGTGGTCCCTGCGAGTGTGAATATCACTCGGATACAGGAATACGGAGAAGTGGCCATGCTCCCCCACCAGCCTCGGACCGGTATCCACTCTAGGAATGGGGGCAGATCTACAGCAACCCATCCACAGCGCCTGGCCAAGTCCCCTGGCGACTCCAGGGCTGTGTGTGGGAGATGATGGACAGAACTCCACAGCTGAGACAGCCTCCAGGGGAGGCCATCATGACTCAAGGCAGCAGCCACAGCCCGGGACAGCGGCTACCTCTACCACTTGAAGCAAAGCTTCAGAAACTGGCCACCAATTTAAGAGACGGTCATAGGGGTGGCTCACTTAGTTGTGTCTGCCTTCAGCTCAGGTCATGATCCCAGGGTCCTGGGGTCGAGTCCAGCATCTGCACTGGGCTCCTTGCTCAGCAGGGAGATTCCCTGTCTCTGACAAATAAATAAATAAAATCTTAAAAAAAAAATTTTAAGGGAAGTCAGCAATACTCCTAAGGAGAAACCTGGGCTGCCCATCACTGAGCACCTTACAGAGCAACAAAGCTCAGAGCCTCGTCCAAACAGCAGGAAAACTGAAAAACTGATAGCATTCTAGGGACAGTACTGCTTCTCTCCTGGCATCCTAGATTTGCCTCACAGGCTGTCTCACTGAATCTTCTAAAGCACTGGTATAAAAGTGTTGGTTAAAGTCTTTTAAAGCAGGTTGTCACTTCATGTGCAAATTAGCTTATCTTACTCCCCAAATGCTTGCCGGCTTAAAAACTGGGCAATTCAGGAACCCCGGTGTGTGGGATTGGGCAGTGTTCTGGAATCATCCAGAGCATCGGACTCTGCAGGCGCTGGCCACACAGGCTGGGACAGACGGCCAGAGGAACAAGGATCAACCAACCTGGGTCCCTCCCTGACCGCCAGTTCCAATCGACCAAAATCTACTTTTCTGGACACGGCAGGACAGGGCGGGAGGACTCCCACTGAAGTACTAGGGAGCTCACAGGCTTTCCCATCAAGGCCCACTGAAGAGTCACGCCAGCCCCGGAGAACCAGGCAATGCAATACAACGTCTGAGGACTCCCACTAGGATGCGAGGTGGCCCAGCTGGAGCGCAGTGTCCCCAAACCCTGCAGGGCCAGCTCGGCCTCTGGCCACCCCCAGAAGCACTGAGATACAGCACTTGGGAAGGGCTCTGACCCGTTCCACTGCAACTCTTTAAGTGCTCATTTCTTCTACAAGCCCTGTACGTTCATCCACGAGCAATCCACTACGCAATCTGCCTCCCATATTCTTTCAAGAAACAGCTTCTGTATTTTAGTTGCGGTAAAAAACAAACAAAACAAAACAAAAACACGTAACATTTACCACCTTAACCATTTTAAATTTTTTTAAAGTAATCTCTACCCCAACCTAGGGCTCCAACTCATGACTCCGAGATCAGGAGCCGCATACTCCACCGACTGAGCCAGCCAGGAGGCCGGGTCTTGAACCCCTTTTAAAGGGTCAGTGTCAGGAAGAGCGCTGATGGGACAACCGTCACCACAGCCCAGCAGAACTCCGCCCTCTGGCAGAGTTGCTCCTCTGGACCCGTTAAGTGCTAACTCCCTCTTCCCTCCTGCCTTCAGCCCCAGCCAACTACCCTTCTACTTTGTGTCTCTATGAGTTTGACTGTTCTGGGGAACTTCACATCGGTGGAATCATATAGTATTTGTCCTTCTGCAATTGGTTTATTTCACTGAGCATGATGTCCTCAAGGTAGAAGAAATTGTTAAGCCACTGTTTGTTTCAATATGTCAGAGAGGGCTTCCTTGACTACTTGAGTGCCACCAAGTAGGGATTATTTCAGTGCTATATTTAATTTGGAAAAGAAACATTTAAAAAAAAATCTTTCCATATCCTCTTATATAGACATAGCTTTTGGGTTTTGATGTTCTGTTTTGTTTTTGTTTTTTTTTTCATTTTCTTTTTCTTTTTGGTTGGTTGCCAACTGGGAAATGTTCCAGCCCAGGTTTGGGGAAAAAAAAAAATTAAAACCTAGTTGAAGCTTCTTTTAATAATCACCTAGTTCTGCATTTCTAGACTAAGCATGTCCCAGAATTCTAGAACATACTGAGAGCATAACAAAAGTCAAGAAATAACCAATAACCTGAATGAATCAGAGTGCGAGAATAAGTTATTACTTCGCAGAAATTTAGAAAAAGCAATATTCCTTCCATTCTTCCTTCCTCTCTTCCTCACTCACTTTTCCTAATAAGCAATTTTAGTTATTTCTTACATGGTAATATTAATGCTAATTGTAAAAATTACTACAGAGATCATAGAGAGTCATCTTGTATTCCAATATTTGTGGGGATTTTTTCCTTGTTTATTTCATTTTAATCGAGGTATAATTAAATAAAATTGTAAGATATTTAAGGTGTGTATCGTGCTTCTTTGATATACATAAACATGGCGAAAGGACTCGCCCGCCCCCCACGTCACGGTTATCTTTGTTTCTTCCTTTTCCGTGAGAATATTTAAGTTTGTTTTACTCTCTTAGCAAATTCCAGTTATCCAACACAGTGTTTTCAACTGCAGTCACGTTGTTTTATATTACAGCCTCAGGCCTCACTCATCTCGTTCTGTCAAGCCCAATTTTGATCATATTGATCTATCATACTGATAAATACCCCCTTTGCCCCTTTTGTTCAGTTTTGTCAGCTCAGTTACCTTCAATTTCCTTTGGAGGATACCAACTAGCTAAGACCGTCCCTTCCTTATCTATCTATCTATCTATCTATCTATCTATCTATCTATCTATCTATCTATCTATTTATCTATCTATCTATCTATTTATCTATCTATCTATCGTCTATTTGAGAGAGCACACAAGCAGCAGGGAGGGGAGAGGGAGAAGCAGGCTTCCCACCGAGCAGGGAGCCTGATGTGGGACTCGATCCCGGGTCTCCAGGATCATGACCTGAGCCGAAGGCAGTCGCTTAACCAACTGAGCCACCCAGGCACTTTGGCCCTGCCTTTAACAGCATTTCAGATTCTAGAGGGAGACATGTAGAGACCCAGCTAAGCAGTGTGAGTGGAGCTCTGAGGGGGCTGGGAGCAGCAGCGGCGGACTGACAGGAACATCTCAGGGATGAGATCAGTGAGCTCGGCAAGGAAGGTGGAATTTGAGCAGACTCTGATTATTGCTATCCCCAGCAGTAAACTTTTGTTATTTCTAATTACTTTATTGCAGTTTAATTATTATTGTAACATTTGTAGCCTCAAGTTAATTTTTAGATAAAAACAATAGTAATATTTCATAGCCTTTCCTTCCCTCCTCCTTACTAAATGTCCTAATTTACTCGTTTGAGTGTTATTCTTCCTAAATTCAGTCATTCCTGAACCCAGCTCTTCCTTATCTTCCAGCAACTTTTTTGTCTGGAATATAATGATTCTTATTTGTAATGCTTTATAAGCCCTTTCAAGTAGGAGCCAACCACATAATGGTAGGCCATTTCTGCAGGAGGTTATTATGTTTCAAGGGGACATTATCTGATCCCTGACATATCTGAACCTCTGGAACTATGGCCTGTTTCCAGGCTCAGGAAGGATCCCTCTGCCAAACATGCTGCTTAGGGGAATCTACTGCACAGAGACGGGGGTGAGAACTAGTACTCTCAACCCTGCATTCCATTTACCCCTTCTGAGTAAACTGGAAGACTCATTACCAGACCTTGTGAAACTATCACTCTGCTGAGTTGTAATTTCCTTAGAAGAAAGTCTAACGGGGGAAGAAAATAGCACGTACTGTATTCTTTTACTGAAAACACACACATGATACTTTTAGCCATGTTGGAGATAGCATGAAAAAATAAAAATTATTTCGGATAACCCTGTTATGTGCCAATATTGCCTAATACACACTTAAATCCATCCATCTAAACTACCCATCCTACCTGAGTTCTAAAGAGTTGAAAAGTTAAGATTATCTCATGACACACAGTCATGGTGGTTTAATTTATCTTTCTAGCAGCTTCTCTCAGATTAGGACCTACACGTGTTAAAAATATTCACACACCCATACTCACTGCAGCATAGTAACAACAGCCCAAAGGTAGAGGCAGCCCACATATCCATTGACATATGACTAGATCAACAAAATGTAGGATATATATCAAAATCCTGACATGTACTACACCGGTGAACCTTAAAGACATTATGCAGACTGAAATGGTCCAGTTACAAAGAGTCAAATACTATATGATTCTGCTTACATAAGGCACTGAGAGTGGTTACAGTCTTAGCGACGTGGTTGGTGGGGGCTGAAGGCAGGAGGGAATGGGGAGTTAGCACTTAAGGGCTACAGAGTTGCAGTTCTTCAGGATGGGAAGAGTTCTGTGGGGCTGTGGTGGCGATGGTTGCACCACAATGTGAATGTGCTCCTTGACACTGAGCAGCACATTTATAAATGGTTAAGATGGTAAAGGTAATGTACCTTTTATCACAATTAAAAATAATAATTATTTGGTTTCAGGTATTTTTTAAGTGAAAGAAAAAAAAAGTAAAGACATACTTAGGGTGAGGGGTAAAGAGAGATGAGGGGAAGGTTCTTTTTATTCCTGCAATTTAGATGTGTCCCAGAAACGGACATTTCTGCTTTCGCTGCAGTTGGGGCAAGATGCCACACTCGCTACTACTTCCCTCCCTCCCTGAGTGCTCCTTACCCGCTCTTGAATTAGCAAGCCTAAAATGTGTTCCAGTAGCCCCTGGAACTGTCATTTACCAAAATAAATTTATATTATAGTATAGTATAGTGTAATGAAATTTACAAGGGAGGCCACACATTCTAACCTAGTAGCCGTCTCCCCAGCAGCATGGTGAGCTAGACCCCCTTCTGGTTCCTTCAAATGGTTTCCTGAGAGGTACGCTCCACTTCCCATCGTACCCATCCACTCCTTCCTTCCAAATTCTTGAAATTCAGTAAGGAGAACTAGGAAACAATAGTAAGAAATGCCCTACTGTACAGCAAGGAGTTTCTGCTGGAAGCTGGGGCAAAGGCCAGGGTACTAAGGAAGTGACTTCTTGCTCCTTCCAATACTGAAAGGATCCGCTAAGAAATAAAAGGGCTCTGCAGGAAGAAAAGGGAGAGTCAGAGTTCAGTGCAGGAGGGCACGAAGGGCTGTCCTGAAGACTTCCTCTCAGATTTATTTCACAGTTCACATTTAATTCTAACCCCAACACTCTCTGCATTTTATAGTTCACAGACTCCTGGCTATTTCAACAGGGGAACCGTATCACCAATTTCAAGGACCCCCACGTGAATCGATGAAGAAAAGAGGTTAACCTGTTCCTGAGCCAGACAGAGAAAAGAGGTCAATACTGTGGGCTTGAGAATTCAATTAAGTAGCGTGGTGCTACTTAATCCCGGAGCCCCGCCCACTCTCTGACCTGAGTCACTCCATCTTCCACCTATATTCTCTGCTCCTGCAGAACAGATTTAAAAAATGATACCTGTGTTGCCCCTCACACATACTTTGTCTTCCTAGTGGGCAACATTCTTTCCTTTCAATCTGTACTTTCCTCAGTACTTCTGCTAGTAAGCAGAGGTTTCTCAATTTACTTTATTTCTAAACAGAATACTCTCAAATGCCGTTTTTGACTGTTTCTAGAATTTATGATAATTGGTTGCCCTGAAGCCAAGCTTTTGGTGAACTTCTTATAACCTGCCAGCTTTACTTTGTTCTCAGTGTAAGTTATTTATTACTCACTGGAAATATGCTTCCTAGGAAATCCACCTAAAACTAGCTTTACACGTCGAACTCTCTGGAAGTCTCTATTCCACAATGGCCACAGTTCAAACCAGAGCTCTGAGGAATAAAGGCTCCCCCTCACACTTAGGGAAGGAAAACTAAAAGGAAAAAGACAGATAAAATCTTCAGGATATAGATTAATTAAGGGTGTCTTTAACAAAGGGTATTCTGTCTCAGAAAGTTCCAGTTAATCTCAGTTAGCTGAGTTCAGAAACTTAGGTTTTTGTTTTGATAGGCTAATAAAGTGGACTTCGGCAGAAGTGCTCCACCAGGGGAAACCACAGCAGATGTGCTGGAGACAGGGCAGTGCTGAGAGGCCAAAGAACGATGGCCCCACATCGCATGTTCTCAGCGTGAGGTCATAATCCACCGGGATGTCTGGGAGGATGTGGCATGCATGCTTCTTACACTTTTCTGCTAGTCAGCTCAAGCTCATCATATAAGGCCCTTCCTATCATTTCCAGAGCACACTCACTTGCATTATCTTATTTCTCAGGGATTTAGCGAGTTTTGAAATGCACACACTCTTCCAAACACAAAACAATGTAGTGTGTGCAGGATTATGCGCCGCCCCCACTTCCATTCTTACCTCTTCCCTAGCCTCCCTGAAGGATGAATTTAAGGTTCCTCCTCTCCTAGAAAGGGAAGACTTGGTAGCAGTATCTTCTTGCTGCCCAAAGAGTTCCTCGATAGTCTTTGTATCAATTTGGTAGTGATGTTGCTGCCTGGCGGCCAAAGTCCAGATGTTGGTTTTGCCACGAACTTGCTCCTCTGGAATGGTCTTCCAAAAAAAGCTTCTCATCCGCTTTTTCTTACCAAGGTGGCTGTAGCCATTCAGGTGAGAACCTGGGGGTAATCCTGGAGGGGGAGGTGGGAGCGGAGGCCCCCCGGGGAGTGGAGGTGGGGGGGGAGGAGGAGGAGAGGGAGGAGAGCCCTCCACTGAATAAGGACATGGTGGAGGGGGAGGAGGAGGAGGAGGAGGAGGAGGAGGAGGTGGCGGCGGCGGCCGAGGCAGTGCTGTTTGCTCTATCATGAATCCAGCTGCCATGGTGATAGTCCCATTTTCTTTATCGCTGACCAAGGAGACACAATTCATAACATGCATAGTACTGTTGCCTTCTAAGGAGATAATTTCTTGGCCTTGGGAAGCAGACACAAACATCAAACTGGTGTCATACTTTTCACTCGCTGGTCAGCTGCCAAAGAAAAAGGCAACTGGGTTGTGTGTCATCGTCCAAACCTACGAAGATAAAACAACTTTAAATTGGTACAGGAAAACGTCTGAATGCTAGCCAGTCTCTTCAGAGCCTAGTGCTACACCTCCTGCAGTGGCTGGCTATTACAATCCATGAAAGGGAACATACCAAAAGAACATAAAAAGGGACTAATGCTTTTCTAAATGTGAACCAGACAAAATTTTACTGCCTGGAAATGCTGCCAAAGCAGCAGCAACAAACCCAACCTGGAAACCTTCCATTCATCAATAAAACACATATTGACAGAGAACCTGCTATAGGTTCTGCAAGTACTGCTCACTTTATGAATAAACTACTTGTTCACTAACTGGCTCCTTCTCCTTGGGCAATGGATACCCAATTCCTAGGGAAATTACCCAAATGGCTGAAGCATTAGGTATTAGTGGATGACTCTGCCTTTCTCCTGT
This sequence comes from Spilogale gracilis, assembly GCA_004023965.1. NCBI lineage: Eukaryota > Metazoa > Chordata > Mammalia > Carnivora > Mephitidae > Spilogale > Spilogale gracilis. Next base: position 111,188 of record PITA01004040.1, read on the forward strand.
GTGGACGTGGTCCCTACCAATCAGTTGGTCAAAGAGTATCCTCTGCCTTGCAGGGAAGAGGCAGGGCATTGGAAATGATAAAACAGCAACCAAACTCATTCCCCCAGAGTCAGGGCCACCATGTTCCTGCTCCACTTGGTGATGTGGCTTTCCCACAAATAGAGAAAAGAATGCTAGGTGTGACGATTAAAGGTTGTAGCTCTAAATCAAACTTCCTTGCTTACATTTTAGATATGGCACTTTGCCTCCCTAGACTTCCCTTATGTCCTTTGTAAAACTAGGAGGTTGGGATCCATTCCATGACCTCTCTCATTGTGGCCAACGCTATTATTTTAGGTCTACAGAAATAACCAGAACTTCATGCCGACCTCTTCAGCTTCTTCTGTGACACTCTTAGCAGAGAAGAAGACACATACACACAGGTTCTGTTACTCGCATCATACCTACCACATGTCTATCCCTTAGCCACACAGGGATTTGTGGCTTCAGTTTTTATTGGCCTTTAAATGTTTGTTTTGGGTACTGAGTTGTTATGGAGCTGATGTGAAAACTGAGGTCAAAACAACTACACTTCTTCAGACGTAAGGACAGGTTAACAGAAGATGCGTAAACTATCTGATAGCACTAATTCAAATATCATGAACTATTACAGAATATTACACAGAACCATGTATAAAAGGCAGCACTGTCTTGGGAATAAGACTAGAGACTCTAGAAATAGACCATTTTTTTCTTCAGATCTCAGTTCTGCTCCTTCTTAGATGTGCAGTTTTAGGTGAGGTAGGCTGTTGAACCTATGTCTCAGCATCCTTATCTACAATGTAAAGATCTATTGTATCATTGGTTTGCATATGAATGAATGAGCTAATACATGTACCAAGATGCCTGGTACACAGTTCGCGTTACTAGTAACAATAACCAGTGTCATATGTACATATGATTTCTCTTTCACAGGTATTATATTTTCTTTAAAATATGTATTGGGAGTATGGATAAAATGCTAAGTTACTCCTGGCTGTTAGAAAAATGCCTTTAATAGTCCCATTCTTTGCTTTCTAAGTTACTAGGCTTATCCTTTTTCAATACTCAGTGATTACATATTATGTTATCTCTAAATTATAAGAACAGGGGTGACTATGTGGCTCGGTCAGTTAGCATCTGATTCCTTTTTTTTTTTTCCCCCCAAGATTTCATTTATTTATTTGACAGAGAGAAACAGTTACAAAGAGAACACAAGCAGAGTAAGAGAGGGAAAAGCAGGCTTCCCGCCGAGCGGGGAGTCTGATGCAAGCGGGGAGTCTGATGGGGGGCTCCATCCCAGAACTCTGGGATCACAACCTGAGCTGAAGGTAGACACCTAAAAACTGAGCCACCCAGGCGCTCCAGCATCTGATTCTTGATTTCAGCTCTGGTCATGATCTCAGGGTTGTGAGATGGAGCCCCAGGTTGAGCTCTGTGCTGGGCATGGTGGAACCTGCTTAAGATTCTCTATGTGCCCCTCCCTCCCCAAAATAAACAAACAAACAAATAAATAAATAACAAGCACAAATGTTTTTATGAAACATGTGAATATTTAACTTTTGAAAACTATATATGGGTAGAAGACAACATTGCCGGCTACTAAGTGGATTTTTTTTTTTTTTTACCGCTTTAACCATTTATAATTGTGTATCAGTGACATTAAGTACATTTGCAGTGTTGTGTAGCTATTCTCACTGCATAATTTTTTGGAAAGTAAAACTGAAATTATTTATCCAAGCCAACTTATAGTTCACTTGAGATGCAACTGGCTTTTAAAAGGAGTTTGCATAATTACCATTAGGGGCATAACTAGGCTGTTTTCATAGTTGGCACCCCTTAAGCAATGACTCATTGTCAATTACAGTTTATAGTTACATTTGAACTCTTCTTTTTTCAAGACTGCACAGGTAACCTTGGCTGTTTATCCGTACATAGTTTAAAATACCTCCGTACATAAAATATCTCATGTACTGAAGAGATGCTAATCCTCCGGTTTACCTCCAACTGAAGATATGCTGCCTCGTGTACAGATTATACCTGTTCAGCATGGCGATAACCTTAAGAAGTCTCCATCCTAGAAAGCAGTAACTCCCTCAGTGCTGCTGAAGTATATCCACAGATGTGCCATTAAACCTCACACAGCAAATACAGAGATACTAAAAAGACTGAGAAAGACTCCACGCTCACGTTGTACACCAGCACTAATTCTTAACACTAAAGCTCCAAAGGACACGAGGCTTTTTGAGTCCTGTGCATTGCACACAAGAAGTACAAGATAAAGATTTGTCAAAGTAAAAAGTGACAAGCATTATCAAGGCACTGGCTATATATAATTCTCACCGCGGCCCCATCTAGAGCAAGAATGTTATTTTTAAAAGTTGAAAGAACAAAATAAAATTTACAACACTGTTACTGGTATGTACTGGTATGTCGTCTGGCTCATTTTTTTCCCAGGGAAACAAATAAGGGTCCTAGGCCCCCAGCAGCTTCTAATGAATAAATTCTCCAGCAGTGATTAGCTAAGATGCTAATGCTTTTACTACTCTTCAATAGGGCTTTGACAGAGCTTTCCCTTTGGGCAGGATTTCCAGTGTCAAAGAGACACAGGAAAAAGAGAGTGCAGACACACATTCTAACCCTTTCCACAGTCTCATAACATATTAAAACGGAGGACACACAAAGAACATTTCATTTACTAGGGTATGGTCCCCAGTAAAGATGCAAACACACATGCTCCAAGTCTGCTAGCCCACAGGTAATGCCACAGCCCTGAAAAACCTGCTGCTTCTCACAGCTGTCAATTGCCAGCAGGAACAATGGAATTAGCCTTGGCTCTGTCTGGATAATGTCAAGGGTCCCCTCCATCTCCCCAGGGCATCCAGAGACAGGTTTGCATTTAACATCTCACCTACAGGCTGGGGACCTCAGAGGCCGGGAGGACAGCTGCTAAGGCTGACAAATGTTCAGGCCTGAGTAAAACGTACAGCTGTCACTGTAAGGTTCTGAAGATGAGAACTCTTCAAGCCCTCTGAGTGCTTGCTAATCCTGAGTCATCAGGGGCATGTCTGAGTGAGGGACCCTCCAGAGAGGTTGTAGCTCAACAGAGCATCATTTAACTATGTGAATTTTTTTCATTCACATGCTGGGACCATGTCTCTAGCCTTCAGCTGATCAGCCAACAGAAAGTCTTTGAATGCGAGTGTTCATAAGGGTCTTCAAGGAGGCGCTCTTGCCTGATAGCCAGCATTGCTTTGCTCTTGGTTTCAGAAACATGAAGGGAGTGAGTGGCAGGGAAGGAGACAGAATATGTATGTTTCATTTACAGTAAATTGAGGAGAAAAACATGCTCCTGAAAATCTGTTCAGAGCTCACAGTTTTCCTGAATAATCAAAAGTAAATGCCAAGGAAAATCCGCCAGAAAACTCCCCCTTCATTTCTGACTTTTGTCACAGATGAGGTGGGAGCAGGAAGGCTCACAACCTCCTGATGACAAACCTGGGCAGAACAAGCCAGGTTTGGAGAGCAGACAGAGGAATACATAGCTCTTTCATCTGCGGGAGAAAAAAGGGTGGGGAGAACACAGGCGTTTCTAAAATATGGAATTTTTGCCTTCCATTAATTCGCTGGGGAAAGGCCCCTCCCCGACGGCCTATCTTTCAGAACCTTTCTTGATCATTAAACACAGAATGTTAACCACACAGTAGAACCAGAGCAGGCAACATCCAACCCTCCACCTTGGCACTGCACGCTTGCAGCGAAAGAACCCCAGCCTGTTTCCAGTCAGCGTGTTTAATCTGCAGCACAACATAAACACTTCACAGATACCCCCCAGTGCAACATCCAGACAGCAGAGAAAGAACGCCTGTTTCTGAATGTGCATTTTCAGTTACTCTCAAGATCCCCAAACCGAGGGGGGAAAAAGCAAACGAGCGCCAAAGGATGCTCTAGAGAGAGGGAAGGAAGCGCTCACTACTCATTCCAGGAAGACAACTGTGGGTCAGTAGAGGGGGTCACAGACGGCCGAACAGTGGGGACAATTTCTGTGCAAACAGATGTTTGGAAAACGGACTCCCAGGTCCAGAAGAAATTCGGCATGGGGGCATCGGGGGGCACGACTGCTTTCAAGAAGTGTGGACACATGGTAGTTTCCCTAGGTCTTTGCACCGGCCAAAGATCCGCCGCGTTTTTCCTCCCCCAGCCCCGGGTCCGGGGCCCGCCCCAGTCACTCACCAAAACGGCCCCGGCTCGGCCGCCGGAATCCCCAGGAACGACGCGAGTGGGGGTCCCGCGGCCGCGCGCGAGCCCCCAGCCGCGTCCTTATCTGCGCCGTAGCAGGAGAGGCGGTGGGGGAGCGGACGCCGGTGCGCCGCGGAGATAGACGCCCACACCGCCGCGCAGGCTCGGCGGCCGGGGCTGCCGCGGCGGGGCGAGGGCGCGCTCCGCGAAGAGGCCGGTGCGGGCCGTGCGGTAACCAGAGGGGCCGAAAGGGCAGACGTCGGGGAAGGACTGGACCTGCAGCCTCCCGGGAGCGCCGAGCGTCCTCCAGTCCCGGAGCAGAATCGACTGGAGCGTCCTCAGCATGCGCTCGCCTCTCCCGGGGCCCCTTGGGCGGGCCGGTCTGGGCGTGCCGGGAGGAGGGGGCGGGTCGCCCCGCCCCGCCCCCTTGCCCCGAGGACCCGGGCTTAGGTTCGGGCCCCCGCTCCCCTGGCCCTGCGCGTGTCTCGGGTTCCGGCGCCCCCGCCCAGCAGCCGCACGGAGCTCCAGAAGCCGGGTGGGTTGGGGAAGCTAACGAGGGAAGGTGTCTCAGTGTTTGGAAGCGAAAGAGCGGATCTCTGGTTCGCGGACTCGGGATCTGCGGATCCTCGAACCTTCGCGGCGACACCCTTCCCCACGTCCGGGGCCCGGGTCCCGGACGCCGGGAGAAAGCGTCGCGGATCAGCAGACAGGAGTCAGGGAGAGCCGGCGGGGGAGTGTGCGGGGGGTATGTACAGGGGAGACTCCTGGTGTTTGGTCGGAGGATAAAACCGGAGAGCCCGCAGTCCCGGAGCTAGGGGCACAGCGGCGGCTGGAGCTAATCCACCAGCCCACCCGCTTCCTCCCCAAACATCTAGAAGGTGACGGCGCAACTTCTAATCTGAACTTCGCTCGGCCAGGACAAGTGTGCAAAAGCCAGAGTCGCCCTGTCTTCGGTCCGCGTCACCCCGACACAGTTCTAGCCAACCCCGCACCCACTTTCTGGAGCGGCAAGTTTTGGCTCCCCGCTGGCCAGTGCCGCGCTCTTGGACCCGGCGGGGATCAAGTGGGGGCGCGATTTATCAAAAAAAAAAAATCTTAGCTAAAGCTAAATTAGCTGACCCTGGTCCAGCCCAGAGGCGGCCAGTGACCTAGCTCGTTCTCCGGACGCGGGTCTAGATCCGCCTGTCTTGGCCTCAAGAGACCGATCGCTGTCCTCCGCAGCCTGGGTAGTGCAGGCACCAAAGTCACTAGAGTGGGTGTGGAGGGGGGCGCGCAAACCTCCGAAGCCCTTCCCACGGAGACTCGAAGGCAGCTGAGACTTGGCGCCGCAGCCCGGGGTCCAGGCTGATCCCCGCCCTTGGCCCTCTGGAGCCGGGGAGTGTCCGATTCCCAGTCCCCCGAGCGGCGGTCACCCGGGCCTCGGCCGCACGCCTCCCACTCACCCGCGGCCCGCGCTCCCCGCGCGCGCTCCTCTCTCCCCACCGCTGGCTCCTAACGCCAAAGCCTCTGCCCGGGTCGCTGCAGCCGGGGCTGGCGGTTCGGGAGGGCGAGGGGGCAGGGCGACGCGGGGCGGGGCTCAGCCGCTGCCTCAGGTAACAATGGTGCAGACCAGCCAGCTCCCAGCGCCTGCCGCAAAGGGCAGCACGCCCTTTCCTGCTCGGCCCCTTCCCTCCTCCCACCCTCCGAGCGCGGACGTCCGCGCCGCACGGCTCACCTTCACCTACCCGGGGCCCCCAGGGGCCTGGAAGCGGCCACCCGGCACGCTGCTCCCCTCACCCGAAGGCTTCCGAGGGAGGTAGGGATGGCGGGAAACAGAGAAGTCCGAGAATGAAGAAGAGCCAGGTGTCCTCGCGTAACCAGCAAGGGGAGGCGCCAAGCCGCTTCTGAACCTGCAAGTGCTTTCCACAAAGCAGCCTCTGCCGCAACCTCCCCGCCACCGTCCCCGGCGCACACGCACACTCGTGCACGCACTCCCTCCGCGCGCGCACACACACACACAGGCACGCGCGCCAGGCCACCTTCTGCCCCGCGCTGACTTCTCCCTGGAGCTCTAGGCAGCCTTTGGGTGCACTGTTCCAGCCCTTAAATCCGAGGGTCCCAGCTGAGCGGGAGCTACCCAAAGATCACCGGCTCCCTGGGTCCTGCCAACCGTAGGTTGGTTGGTTTGTTTGTTTTTTCAATCTCCATGATCATAGTAACAAGCATCTTTCAATTATATTTAAGCAAAGCAAAGAAGTCCACCGCAAAAGTCTGATCGCAGGACTCCTCACAGGAAGAAACGGAGGAACAGTTTAATCGCACCGTTTTTGTTTTTCTTTAAAGTAACTTGTGAAGCCAGGTAGTGAGAAACACAGTCAAAGAAAACCTTTCCTGGGCAAACCTGCCCTTTGGAAATCAGCTGCAAGGGTGGAGAGGCGCCCTGGGCGGGCATGAAGTCATCCTTACCTTTGACTTGGTTCACAGATAACAGACCGCAGTTTTCCAGTCTTCTGGTGCCGATGACTTCTGTCTCTCCACCTGGTCTTCAAGCCCTGAACTCCCACAGCTCATTCTCCATGTGGATGGAAAAAAGTGAAGCTATCAGGGCAAAAACAAAAACAAAGCAAAACAAAAGCAAAAAACAAAATTCCTGCCAGCCAACAGCCTGTTTTTTAGCCATAGACCTGGCTTACATTACACGTGATGAGTAGATCTGACCAAGACCAGAGAAAACCTCAAGGAGTGGGAAATGTAATAAAAGAGAAAGATCCCTGCTCAGACAGTTAATATTAATCCCAAAGGATTATGGACTGCACACGTAAAAGTTGAATGAGGAATTTCAAAACTGAGGAGCAGATCCTTTTCTTTTATGGAGGGCTGGCCAGATGAAAGGTCTATACCCACCGCATACTACCCGCTCTTCAGTCTCCCACCACCACCACCCCCAGGCTTCCCCCACGCTGTACTTTAGTACACACTTTCAAATCAGCCACTTTTTTGAAGAGTCAAATCCAGTGACCCATTGTCAACCATGAATCTTTTTGATCTCCCTGAATCATCCTGGCCTACAGGCCTTCTCTCTGCCCCTCTGGCCTCCTCCTCCTGACCCCTTTTGTCCTTTGAGGACAGTAACTGGATTCTTCCAACTCTGTTTCCCATTATCCCATGGGGTAGGTCTTCTCACTTGAACCTGGAAGGGCCCAGACCTGAAGCTTGTATAACTCTTGAGGGAGATTTAAAAAGAAAATAACTTATAAATACAACACTGGGTATATGTCCTTGGAAGGGTCCAAGAGAGTGAGGGACAGGAAAGCTTGAGCCCCCAGGTAAATCCACTCTGACTTCACCTCTAGGTCAGTGACTCTCAAATCCATATTGTCCCTGCAGTACCTCAGGTCCAAATTCAATGTCCAAGGGTCAACTCATCTTTCTCTTAAAACTAGCATTTATCCTACCCGTACCTCTTCCTTAAGACCTGATGTTTTAGGGGGGCCTGGCTGGCTCAGTTGTTAAGTTTCTGCCTTTGGCTCAGATCATGATCCCAGCATCTTGGGATTGAGTCCCGAATTCGGGTTCCTTGCTTGGTGGGAAGCCTGCTTCTCCCTGATTTGTGCTCACTCTCTAATAAACAAACAAATAAATAAAATCTTAAAAAAAAAAAAAGACCTGAGTTTTAAAATTTAAAATCCTGGCTTTCTTCTGGTTCTTCTTCTCTTCTGAATTCCTTATATATAAGTATTTGCTGAATGTGTTGCTCTTCCCATGAATCATGTGTCTTACTTCTATACTTTATATCCACATCCACTCACCCCGATTAGAGCATGGGGGGCTGATATTTACTTACTGTTGGTCATGTGTTAGGTATCACATGTGATTCTCACACCACACACCACCCCCCAGAAATCTACCATTCTGTATTTTCTAATTTAGGGTAATTAAATTGGGCTCCTGTGTCCACTGCCTTCACGTCCTTTCCCCTACTCCTCTCTTCTCCCTGACTCTGCTGTCAGGCCAATGTTTTTGAAAGTCTAATTTCATCACATGACCTACCTGTTCAAAAGCATCCATAGGTTCACATATGTGCCTATGGGAAGAAAGTGGCAATCTTCCATCTGACCCTGGCTGCATTTTACCTTACCCTCCTGGGGTCTGAACTGTTCGTTTGCACCCAAGTAGCAATGAGCACTGTCCCTGAAAGTGCCAGCCTTTGTCTTTGGCTCTTACAATTGTCTAAGTATCTGACTCTTGATCTCAGGTCTTGATCTCGGGTCGTGGGTTCAAGCCCTGTCTTGGGCTCCATGCCCAGTATGAAGGCTACTTTTAAAAAAAAGAAAAAGAAAAAGAAAAAAAAAGCTTTCACATGTGATGCATGTGATATTGACATCCATGGTAGCAACAACAGACATTTCCCTGGCCAGAAGTAAATACAGGTACTTGTCAACAGCAGGGCCTGATTTCCTTGAGGGTAAGAGATATTATAGGCAATCCTTACCAACATATAAGAAGGAGGTGATTAGGGTGCCTGGGTGGCTCAGTGGGTTAAAGCCTCTGCCTTCGGATCAGGTCATGATCTCATCAGGCTCTCTGCTCAGCGGGGAGCCTGCTTCCTCCTCTCTTTCTGCCTGCCTCTCTGCCTACTTGTGATCTCTCTGTCAAATAAATAAAATCTTAAAAAAAAAAAAAAAAGAATGAGGTGATTTGACAGCCAATGACCTCTCTCCTGCTGTCTGTGTCTCCTTAGAGCCCAATGTTCACTTGCTTCCTTTTAAGATGTGTGTGTACATGTCTGTATGTGTGTGTTTCGGAGGCAGGGGTGGGAGTGGAGCCTGAGGTAAGAGAAATACTATACACAGGACTGAGGTTCTCACCCCAAAACTCTTTAGCTCGGTCCCCACCCCACTTTTTTTTTTTTTTTTTTTTTTTTTTAGTTTACAATTGATACAGTGCTTAGAGAATGGATCAGTATTGATGATTAATGTAGGGTCTGGCTGTTATTACATTCAAATTTGGGGGAGAAAAAATACCTTTAAAATATAACACGAAAGTGTATCACTTCTTTCCACCTCCCATCATCAAAAAACGAGTGTGTGAGTCTCCCTAAGAGGAATTAAGTTAAAGAGGATGTCAGATGCCAATTTCTTTTGCTACTGGTTTTAACTGTTTCAAATTGTTTACCCTTTGAAGAAGTGAGCTGGAGCAAACAGTAATTTGAAACCATAACACTCACAGGATGGGCAGTCAGCAAACAGAAGCCCAGTGAATCAACAATATTGGTATGTGGTAATGGTGGTGCTGGTGGTGTGTGTGTGTGTGTGTGTGTGTGTGTGTGTGTGTGTGTGTGTTTCCCTGGGGAAATAATATATGCACGTCTTGTACAAGACTTTGTAGGGCATTTAAAGGTGGGCAAAAGGACATGTTGGTGATTTGCACTGTTGGTGTTAGCAATTTGTAAAGCCTTTTTACTCCTCTTGGAAACTGAGTTTGTACTTAGTTTAAGGACCAGTTATGAACAAATACTTTTGCACCAAGCTTCTATTTTAATAAGAAGGCAAATACTTTCCATATGATAGCAAATCATCAAACCAGGGCATAACAATTAGCATCTTAGTATTTCTCAAGCCAGATATATAGAAATAACTCAAATAGGCCGTTTTTGGAAAAATAGGGTAAGCCTTTGGTGAAAACACCATTAATAAAGTTTTGACAGGGCCTTGGCCACAAAGAGGATCCCTGCTAAAACACTCAGCATCACAATTAGCTCACAGTTTGCATCCCTTTGTGGGCCTGACCAGGCTAATTCTGAACCAGGCTGGTGGGGCTAAACTCTGGACTTCTCTTTTCATCTTCACTCCTCACTGCTGGCCCCTTCCTGAAGAAAGAGGCTACTGTACTGACTCTAACTCAGAGACGTGATATCAAACATTCGCCCAGCCGCTTGTAGTTTAAAATAAATGAAAGACATTACCCTCTGATTTCTAAGTTCCTTTTATCTGATGTTTTTGTACATCTGATCAACTTCTGTGTGTCGAATTGTATCTTAAGCCATGACCTGGAGTAGAGAATCAACACAGAGTATTTTGCTGTAAGTGGTGATTTCTCAGGACCAATACCCAGAAAAGAGCAAATTACTTCTCATTTTTCTTGAAATGTGGCTGATTTCCAAGGTAAAGTCCTGGGTTCTCTCTTCACCACATCCCTTTGTTAAAGGCGCAGGTGTGAAAATTTCTGAATTTTTCTGAATTTTGGAGTTTCGAATTGTCCTTGGGCTTCTTGCGGAGTGATGGACGGGCGACATCTCTCCAGGTGTCCATTTTACACAGCTGGAGAGGGGATGTAGGGCAAGTTCACAACCAAACACAGGACTTTGTTTTGGACTGTTTGCACCATACCATGGAATTATCTTTATACTGGAAATAAACACCTCCCCCACCTTCCATCCCCCAAAAGGGACAATTTCTCTTCCCAGGGAAAGTGAATACCATCTCACTGTAGGTTCTTATTGACCCCAAGTTTGGGGTCACAAGGACACATCTCATTTGTAATTTTTAAAGGAGTATAGGGTGCCTGGTGGCTCAGTGGATTAAAGCCTCTGCCTTTGGCTCAGGTCATGATCTCAGGGTCCTGGGATCAAGGCCCCCATCTTGCTCTCTGCTCAGCGAGAAGCCTACTTCCTCCTCTCTCTCTGCCTGCCTCTCTGCCTACTTGTCATCTCTCTCTCTGTGTCAAATAAATAAATAAAATCTTTAAAAATAAAAAATAAAAGGAATATAAATAAGGGAAAGCAGAGAAAACACTAGATGTTCACACATCTTCATTTCCCCTCCTCCCTCCCCATCAAAGATTTGGGCATATTTTCTAGCTTTGCATTCTTTCCTTTGCAAGCATGCTCTCTTCACAGTCGGTCCAATAAAGAGACTAATTTCCAAGGGTACCTACTTGCCTGCTGGGCTTAATCAGGTTAAACCTTGTCTACTGGAGGGAGAAATTCTACCGCAGCAGCTTCACTGAACGGGAGCTCATAAAAAAGGGGGCCCCTTGTGATCCTCATGCTCATGGTACAGAGTCTACAAAAGTCACGAGGGTTCCAAGGCCTTTGTCCCGTATGACAGGCTGGGTAGTGACCATAACAAAATCAGAGGGGCTAATTCAGAAGGCTAGAGCAGGGACAGGTGGCAGAGGGGGGGCAGAAAGGCATAAGGGACAGCAATGAAGATTATGACTCACTCCCAAATTTTTATTGACATCTAGATTTTTAATAATTTTTTAAGACATAATTTTTTTTTAAAGATTTTATTTATTTATTTGACAGAGAGAAATACAGCGAGAGAGAGAACACAAGCAGGGGGAGTGAGAGGAGGAGAAGCAGGCTTCCCGCCGAGCAGGGAGCCCGATGTGGGACTCGATCCCGGGACTCCGGGATCATGACCTGAGCCGAAGGCAGTCGCTTAACCAACTGAGCCACCCAGGCGCCCCTAAGACTTAATTTTTAAAGTAATTTCTGCTCCCAATGTGGGAGTCAAACTCACGTCCCCAAGATCAAGAGTTGTACGCTCCACGACTGAGCCAGCCAGGTGCTGCAGCATCTGTGTTTTTAACAAAAGTCACACGTTCTGCTTTAGCCAAAGCTCTTGAGATTACTAGCAAAGATATTTTTTGCATGTGTCTTGCCTTCCCTGTCAAAATAAGCTGATTTCGTCTTCATCAGGCTGCGATAATTGAAGCTGCAATAAAGGACTTTAGCAAGATCATATTCAAATTCCCAGAAAGTCACTTTTGCAGATTCATACCCCCTCCCCTCTGACCATGAAACCCTCATGCACCCCAGTCCTTGTGATGCCTACTTATAACCTACACATTTGAGCACTAGGTAGCTAGTTATTAGTTTACTAATTCTTTTTCCTTCTCAAAAATGGGAGCATGCAGGTTCACTTCCTAATGGTCATACCATAAGGTCATATAATAAACTGCTAAAACTTCTGACCAACAATTCTCCCCCTGATAACCTGGAAGATACAGATAAATTCTGCCTCTTTGCCCAAATACACTCTAACCCTAGTTGGTAAAAAGGAATCGAACTTTCTTTTGAAAGATTGATGGTGGGGTGGCGCCTGGGTGGGTCAGAGGGGTGAGCTTCTGCCTTTGGCTCAGATCAAGATCTGAGGGTCCTGGAATTGAGCCCTACGCCGGGCTCTCTGCTCAGCAGGGAGCCTGTTTCCCCCCTATTTCTCTGCCTGCCTCTCTGCCTATTTGTGATCTCTTTCTGTCAAATAAATAAAATCTTTTAAAAAAAAGATTGGTAGGGAAAAGAATATTCAAAGCCTACAAAGAAATAATATCCTACTAATATTTAGGATTTGATTTATGTGAGGTTTAGATTAGACCATTTCCAATGACCAAGCAGCAGCGACAGAGTGGTGAACTTCTCTCTTCTGCCCCAGCACACACACATGCACAAGACATTCCAACTTGGAGGTGGATGCTGGCTGCTGGACACTCACTGGCTAAGAGCATGTTCGGCATGTGGCTCCCTGCCTTCCCCACACTATTCAATCCCAGGATTTGCATCGATTTTCTCCCCATTAAACCTGAAAGTTTGAGGGCAGGGCTGTTGTAATTAATCTTCATCTCTTATAGTAGGGACCATCTGACGATGGTCAGGGGCTCTGACAATGGTTGTCAACCATGGTGTCTGCCAACTAAACTTGGTCCTCCTCACCAGTGGACGGTCCCCAGTGCCCCCTGTCCCTCAGAACTAGAGGCTCTGGCAATGAGACTCATCACTAGTAACAATACTGAATGCTTTTTGTGTGTAAGGCACCGGGAGAGCTACACAAATGCTCAGAACAGTTCTGCCCTCAAGAGGCTTCTAGAATCCAGAGGGGAATCCACTAGAGGAGACTCAAGCTCTTTGAAGCAGAACATAAGGGCACATAAAGAGAGGAGCCAGACATCATACCATTTTATGGCGAACTGAGGAAACGGAGGTTCCCGCAGACCCGTCACATGAGGCACTTTGGGAGACGTGATGGCAGTGGACAGGAAGCCACACAGCCGGCACCCTACTGAAAAACACCTTTGGCACGGTTTGGGAAGAAGACTGATTGGGATCGAATTCTCACTTCTGAAATTTGATACAGAGGACCGAGAATCAAAGCAAGTAGCTTGGATGCTCTCCTCTCAGGGCTGCACCAAAGGGAGGCAGTTCCGCGATTTCAAATGACAGGAGACTCACCTGCCGAGTAAGCTTGGGTAAAGGGCTTCCATTGGTTAGGCATACCAGTTCCCAAAGGGGTTACTTACTGTTAAGGATAAGGCATATTAGAATAATGAAAAGTTAGCACACTGGAAATTTAATCATGACGTTTTTCTTAATTAATTGGGTGATCTTAGTGTACTATGAGAGAACAGAAATTCACATAAAAATGAGCTAAAAGGACTAAACAGAAAGAGCTCTTCCTAGAATAAGTCAAGGTCAGTGTTGAGGTCACTGGTAAGGAAGTCTGGAGTAGCTTGAACTGAAGCTACTTGTGTCTTGGGGAAAAAAAGACTTGTTTTCATTGCTCTAGTCTTGAGCACAAAATAGTGACTCCAAAAGCTTGAAAAGCCAGAGACAGCACAACGACCTCTTATTATGTCATTGTATTTTTTTTTTTAAAGGACAAAGAGGCAAGTTAAGACCAGAGCCTGCTATGAAACTTTTATACTTTCCCTTCCTTGGGAGTTTAGGCAAGGTCTCTCTCTCTCTCAAAACACACACACACACACACACACACACACACACACACACACACACGTATATATGTGTATATATGTATATGTATGTACATGATTAGACTTGTAGCTGTTCATTTGCAATTTCTAACTAATTTCTCTTAGTTTATGGCTAGCTTAATTGAAGGGAAATGCTAACTGAACTTTACAAAGAAAATATAGGAAGCCTTTTGAGATAAAGTTTAGAGAATATAAGAACAGATTTTTTTTTTTAAGACCACCCTATAGGAAATATAAATGATGCCTAGAGGTCTGGTCTTGTTGATGGTTGGCGAGCACCAGTGAAGAAAAAATTGTTAGCTCCACTTCAGCGACCATCTGGACCTCTTGAGGTGTTAGTGGAATCAGGTAGGGAAAAGTCAACATGGGTAAGCAGACTGGTCATTCAGCAAATACTCATGACCGTTTAAACTTACGGATTTTTTTTTCAACTCACTTGATTGTACCAGTGATTAAACAGTAATTATTGCCATGGTAAAAACTCAATTCTCAAAACATTATCTGGGCATCTTGCTGCTGTTACCGATGTAACGGAGTTTGAAAATTTAAATCCACAACATTTTCCTTGTTCTGACCTAAAGTAGGGGTGAGGGAACAGGAAACAGAGGATTTGAGAACAATATAAACATCCATTATTGGGTGCCAGGGTGGCTCAGTGGGTTAAAGCCTCTGCCTTCAGCTCAGGTCATAATCTCAGGGTCCTGGGATCGAGGCCCGCATTGGGCTCTCTGCTCAGTGGGGATCCTGCTTCCTCCTCTCTCTCTGCCTTTCTCTGCCTACTTGTGATCTCTCTTTCTCTGTCAAATAAATAAATAAAATTTTAAAAAACAAACAAACAAAAAATCCATTATTCATTTGGGAGATTTTTTTTTTAGGGTTTTATTTATTTATTTGACAGAGAGAGAGATAGCGAGAGAGGGAACACAAGCAGGGGGAGTGACAGAGGGAGAAGCAGGCCTCCCGCTGAGCAGGGAGCCCAATTCGGGGCTTGATCCTGGGACTCCAGGATCATAACCTGAGCTGAAGGTAGTTGCTTAATGACTGAGCCACCCAGGTGCCCAAATGTATATGTTTTTGCTGAACGACTTAAAAGTAAATTGCAGGCATCATGCCACTTCTGCTTTATTTTTATTTTTTTTAAATTGTATTTATTTGACAGAGAGACACAGCTAGAGAGGAAACATAGCAGAGGGAGTGGAAGAGGGAGAAGCAGACTTCCTGCTGAGCCAGATGTGGGGCTCAATCCCGAGACTCTGGGATCATGACCTGAACCGAAAGCAGACACTTAATGACTGAGCCCCCCAGGTGCCCTTGTTGGCTCCCCTTTAAATACTTTAGGCGGGGCGCCTGAGTGGCACAGTTGGTTAAGCAACTGCCTTCAGCTCAGGTCATGATCCTGGAGGTCCGGGATCGAGCCCCACATCGGGCTCCCTGCTCAGCGGGAAGCCTGCTTCTCCTGGAAGGCCATTTGCCCACATCCCTACACAGAATAACATACCTAAGAAAACTAACAAACACACATCCAAATTGTTCAGTGGTTCCTCAAATGTTTTCTGCAGTTACTTTTTGAACCCATGAGCTAAAGTCCCTTTTCTTTTATAACAGTATTTCTAAAATATTTTTTCTTTTGTGGCTGATGTTTTGGAGAAACCAAGCTAATTACCTTGTTTAATGTCCTAGATTCTGGATTTGTCCAATTGATTTCTCATAGTGTCATTTAAACTTGTATTTTAACTCCATGTATTTTCTATATGCTGGAAATAAAGGCAAAAGTCTTGAATAGGTTCAGGATAAACAGGAATATTCCAGCAGGAGTCTCTCATGAGTGATGATGTATAATTTATATTGTTTTATATCTGGAGGCACATAACTTTGATCACTTCAGTTGCATGGTAAACAGAAATCTTGGGCTTTTTTTTTTTTTTTTCTTTTTAAAGATTTTATTTTTTAAGGCTCCAACATGGAGCTTGAACTTACAACCCCAAGAGCAAGAGTTGTATGCTCTACTGACTGAGCTGGCTGGCCCACCACAAATCTTTTATTAATGGTACTTTTCCCCTTTTCAAATTGAGTCATATGTAAGGTCATACTTCGGTATTATGGCATAATCTGTTTTCTTCTTCGACCTCTAATGATTTTAGCATCCATTGGTGAACCCTGTGTGAATCAATATTTCAGTGAGGGCTGCAAAATGGTGATTTTTTTCTCATTTTGACAAACGTTCTACATTTTTTAAGCTGGCTATTCTTCTGTAAATATCCTAGTATCTGAAGTAATGCTCTAACATTGATTAAGAACAAGTTATAAGTGTACTGCCTTTGTTAACCCATTCAAATGAAATGGCAGTGAAACCACGAAATGTTTTTCTGCATTTAAATTTTGTATCAAATAAACTGAACAAATTTTTATTATACGGCTCCTCTCAAGAACTAAGCATGGAGAGACGTCTGGGTGGCTCAGTCGTTAAGCGTCTGCCCTCAGTTCAGGTCATGATCCCAGGGTCCTGGGATGGAGTCCCAGGTCAGGCTCCCCTGCTCAGCCGGAAGCCTGCTTCTCCCTCTGCCTGCTGCTCTCCCTGCTTGTGCACTCTATCTCCCTGTGAAATCAACAAATAAAATCTGTAAAAAAAAAAAAAAAAAAAAGCATTATGCATGGAGTTGGGGATACAGGGTGAATAAGAAAGCATGCACTGTGTCTTCCTCAAGAGCTGAGAGTCTAGCTGTAGTAAGTATACAATCCTCAAAGGGAAGAATTGTAATTATCTGCCTAAAACTTTAGGAAGTTTTTCATAAAGAGCTTCCTAATATAGGATTAGAACTCATTTAGAGGGAAGACAAAAGTAACGTCTCATTATAGAAATAATCTGAGCATGTCATTATTCTAAAAATTTCACGATTTTAAAACTTTTCAGCAAGGCCAGCAGGGTTCATGTTACCTGTCCTCTCCTTACCACTTAGAAATCTTCCGCTTGTTGAAAACATTTTTTTTTCTCTTTACGCCGGGAGCTTGCATTTTCTTTAGAACTTCTATAATTAAAGCTCCAAATATAGTGAAGACTAACACGGTTTACATTTTTCTTCCTTATGTGCCCCTGCGCCAGCATTATCTACATTCCGTCCCTAGAGTAAAAACACATCCACCTTTGCTTTACAGAAACAAAGAGATATGAAAATCTAAGTCACAGAGAGTTACTTTTGTCTTAAGATCAACAAAATGGTATCAAGTCCCTTTCATGGTCCTTACAAATCAACAATTCATGATAAACCACAGTTCCACAAAGCTCACATTCTTTGACAGAGAATGGTTGTGGCAAAGCCAAGATTGGCGCCAAAAAAGCTCAGTTTCATTGGGAAAAATTTCATTGAAATTCCTAGCTCAGATAAGGTATTAATCCAATTTGGGGTGCCTGGGTGGCTCAGTTGGTTAAGGCTTCGGCTCAGGTCGTGATCCTGGAGTCCCGGGATCGAGTCCCACATCGGGCTCCCAGCTCCGCGGGGAGTCTGCTTCTCCCTTCTCATGCTCTCTCTCACTCACTCACTCTCTCTCTCTCTCAACAAATAAATAAAATCTTTAAAAATGATATTAATCCAACTAACTGCAGAGATAGAGTCTCAGTTCTCAGACTCGGTCTAATACCCTTTCCTCATGTCGATAGTCTCCTCTTCCCCTATCAGAGTTAACCACCAGCATAACTAATGGTTCTCACTTAATTTACATAAACTACTAAGAGTTTACTTTTATTTCACAACACAAAGCCAAACTTCATAGGTTTCTGTACATTAGGACAACCACTTGGCAATTTATTATAAAGGCCCATTTATGCTCAGAAACCTGTTGAGTGGAAAACCTTTAAGTGGGAACACAGAATTTAATGAAAGTCCTCAAAAGAGAGTTGTTTGCATCGCCCTTCTATTTTTATAGGTCTTGCTATTTTCTAACAATTGTAAAGGACCTGTGGCTCTTGGAAAAGCTTTTCTCTTTCTTTTCTTTCTTTCCTTCCTTCCTTCTTTCTTTTTCTTTCTTTTCTTTCCTTCCTTCCTTCCTTCCTTCCTTCCTTCCTTCCTTCCTTCCTTCCTTCTTTTCTTTCTTTCTTTCTAAGATTTTCTTGGGGCACCTGGGTGGCTCAGTTGGTTAAGCGACTGCCTTAGACTCAGGTCATGATCCTGGAGACCCGGGATCAAGCCCCACATCGGGTTCCCTGCACGGTGGGAAGCCTGCTTCTCCCTCTCTCACTCCCCCTGCTTGTGTTCCTTCTCTCACTGTATTTCTCTGTCAAATAAAATCTTTAAAAAAAAAAGAGTTTCTTTATCTGAGAGACAGAGTGAGCGAGGGAGAGAGCACACGAGCAGGGGTAGAGAGAGAGGGAGAAGCAGGCTTCCAAGCGCCTCTCTTCCTTCCTCCCTCCT
>PITA01004041.1:0-40023 GCA_004023965.1 Spilogale gracilis
CAGTTTGGCGATTGTGGCCATTGCTGCGATGAACATTGGGGTGCATATGGCCCTTCTTTTCACTACATCCGTATCTTTGGGGTAAATGCCCAGTAGTGCGATTGCAGGGTCATAGGGTAGCTCTATCTTTAATTTTTTAAGGAATCTCCACACTGTTTTCCAAAGCGGCTGCACCAGTTTACATTCCCACCAACAGTGTTAGAAACCATTCTTAATATCTTTCCCTTACCTTCTTCTAAACCATCAAGTGGATGTATGCCTGAAACTAATATAACACTTTATGTTAACTATACTGAATTAAAATTAAAAACTTAAAAAAGACAATCTTAGGTAAAATTAATATTCAGGAGAAAGAAATCAAGGCTCTGCATTTATATTATTATGACTGATTATACTTACCACTAGGCCAAATAGTGTATTATAATTGCATTTTATTTCTTCCACAAGTTTTTGTGTTTTGCCTCATTTTTCATTTGCTTAGTTGTTATATGCCTACCACTGATTCTTCGTAAAGCTTCAGACAGAATTGTAAAATTCTTCTGAATATGAATTTCCACTCTGCCAAACACATCTGGAAGTCTAAAAATTCTTTCCTCAAACATCCATCCCCCAACATCTCTCCTAGAGCTCTTGATCCTTCTGTTCCAGTTTGGACTGCTTATTCTCTAGATTGTTGCCCAGGAGTCACCCTGGGACTTGCTGTCATTTTTTTTTTTTAAGATTTTTTTTATCTAATTAAGAGAGAGCACGAGCGCCACAGTACATGTGTGGGGAGGGGCAAAGAGAGGGAGGTAGAAGGGGAGGAGCACAGGGAAAGGGAGAGGGACAAGCAGACACCCCACTCCTACCCACATGCTGAGCACGGAGCCCAGAGTCTGTCTCTGGGCTCCTAGAGTCTGTCTCTGGGCTCCTTCTTATGACCCTGAGATCACAACCTAAACTGAATTGCACTCAACCAAATGAGCCACCCAGGCACCCCACTATCGTCTTTCTACCTTTGTATCTCTAGATCTTAGGCATTCCTTTTTCTTTCTTCTCTTTTTAAAAAAATGTCATAAATGTTTATTGTAATATCTTTTTAAATCTTTTTTTAACTGTCTGTGGTAGTCATATTTTCTTTTTTAAAAAATTTCAGTGTAATGAATGTACAGTGTTACATTAGTTTCAGGTGTACAATACAGTGATTCAGCAATTCTGTGCTTTACTCAATGCTCATTATGATAAGTGTACTCTTTAATCCCCATCACCTGTGTCTCCCATCCTCTCACCTTTCGCCCCTCTGGAAACAATCAGTTTGTTGTTTGTAGTCGAGAGTCTGTTTTTTGGTTTGTCCCTTTTTTCTTTGTTCATTTGTTTCTTTCTTAAATTCCACATATGAGTGAAATCGTGTGGTATTTGTCTTTCTCTGACTTATCTTACTTAGGATTATACCTTCTAAAGAAGATGTGGTATATAGACACAATGCAATATTATTCAGCCATTAAAAAGAATGAAATCTTGCCATTTGCAATGATATGGATGGAGCTAGAGAGTATTATGCCAAGTAAATTAAGTCAGTCAGAGAAAGACCAATACCATATGATTTCACACATATGTGCACTTTAAGAAACAGAACAGATGAGGTCACCTGGGTGGCTCAGTGGGTTAAAGCCTCTGCCTTCGGCTCAGGTCATGATCTCAGGGTCCTGGGATCCAGGCCTGAATGGGGCTCTCTGCTCAGCAGGGAGCCTGCTTCCTCCTCTCTCTCTGCCTGCTTCTTTGCCTTGCCTATGATCTCTCTCTGTCAAATAAATGAATGAATGAATGAATGAATGAATGAATGAATGAATGAATGAGTGAGTGAATGAAACAGAACAGATGAGCAGAGGGGAGAAAAAAGAGCAAGGGGCAATCCAAGAAACAGAGTCTTAATTACAGAGAAAAAACTGATGTTTACCAGAAGCGGGGTAGGTGGGAGGATAGGTGAAATAGGTGATGGGGGTAAGAAGTGCACTTGTGATGAGCACTGGGTATTGTATTGAAGTGTTGAATTGCTATATTGTACACCTGAAATTACTAGTACATTGTATGTTAACTAACTGGAATTTAAATTAAAAAAGGAAAAAAACGTTGCTATAGCCAATGTCAAAGAAATTATTGCCTGGCTCTCTTCTAGGATTTTACAGTTTCAGGCCTCACTTGTAGGTCTTGATCCATTTTGAGTTTATTTTTGTATATGGTATAAGAAGGTGCTCTGGTTTATTCTGCATGTAGCTATCCAGTTTTCCCAACACTACTTGTTGAAGAGACTGTCTTTTTCCTATTAGCTATATTTGCCTCCTATGTCAAAGATTAATTTACTGTGTAATTGTAGATTTATTTCTGGGCTTTCTGTTCCGTTCCGTTGATCTGTGTGTCTGTTTCTGTGCCAATACTGTATGGTTTTGATTACTACAGCTTTGTAGTATGACTTGAAATCAGGAATTGTGATACATCCAGCTTTTTCTTTTTTAAGATTGTTTTGGTTATTTGGGGTCTTTTGTGGTTCCATACAAATTTAGGATTATTTCTTCTTCTTCTGTGAAAAATGCTATGAGTCTTTTGATAGGAATTGCATTAAATCTGTAGATTGGTTTGGAGACCCAAGATTGTCTTACACAAATATTAGAAAGGAAATAATTTCTTAAAAGATTTTATTTATTTATTTGATAGAGAGATCACAAGTAGGCAGAAAGGCAGACAGAGGAAGAGAGGAGGAAGCAGGCTCCCTACTGAGCAGAGAGCCCGATGTGGGCCTCGATCTCAGGACCCTGAGATCATGACCTGAGCCGAAGGCAGAGGCTTTAACCCACTGAGCCACCCAGGCGCCCGAAAGGAAATATTTTAAGTGAGCTGAATCCTCAGCCTCCACACTGGAAAGTCAGTAGAAGGTGAGAAATAGCAGTATAATCAGTAGGTGAGAAATAGCAGTATAATCAGTAGGTAGCTAGAGCTATGATGGTAAATAGAAGAAACAACTAAAGAGTTGAGAGTGGTTCCCTCAGGTGGTCTGTGCAGGCCAAGAACTAAGAAACAACTAATAGAATTGAGAGTGGTTCCCTCAGGTGGTATGGGCAGGCCAACGGACTGTTATTTTTCATTATATACTCATTTGAAGCTATGTACGTTTAACTGATGAAAATTAAGTTAGGACACTATTGCAGTATCTAGTTGATGATGGCTTAGACTGTGTGGTAGCAGTGAAGGTAGAAAGAAATAGTTAGATTCTAGATATCTCTGTATATTTTTTTTAGTAGAGGAAGTGGGATTTCCTAATGGATTGGGTATGGGATATACCCAAGGACAGCACAAGGGAAGGAGTCAAGGATAACTCTTAGGTTTTTACTTGAACAACTGGAAGAATTGAATTGCCAATAATTACCTTGGTGAGGACCGCATGGGGAACAGGTTTTGGAGATGAGACATCAGGAGTTATCAGACTGGGAGTTGGATAAACAGGTCTGGAATTCAGAGGAGAGCTTCAGGATAGTTTTGTCTTTTAGTAGTTAGGGGACCTTTGACAAATTATGTAACTTCCATGACTTCATTTTTCTTTTTTTTTTTTCTTTTTCTTTTTTAAAGATTTTATTTATTTATTTGACAGGAACACAGCTAGAGAGGGGATATAAGCAGGGGGAGTGAGAAAGGGAGAAGCAAGCTTCCCGCTGAGTAGGGAGCCTGATGTGGGGCTCGATCCCAGGACTCTGGGATCATGACCTGAGCGGAAGGCAGATGCTTAACGACTAAGCCCCCCAGGTGCCCCGACCTCAGTTTTCTCATCTATGAAGTAAAGAGTAATGATAGTACTACTATACCAGATTGACAGGAGAATTAAATAAGATAAATAGCTTATTACAGTGCAAGGCACTGAAGTCTAACTATTATTATTTTATTATTGTTATTGCTATAGTCATAATCATTGGAAGTGCCATATATTGAGGCGATAGAGCATAATTGCAAGTTGTGTGACATTGGGCAAGCCACTTAATGTCTCCTCAGTTTTCTAATCTGTAAAATGGAAGTAATAATAGTACCTACAATATACCGTTTCATAAGAATTAAATGAGATAATACCTGTAAAGTTCTTAGAATAATGTCAGACACATCTTGCTTAATAATCAGTCATTATCATTATTTGTCTGTGAACTCCTTGAAGAAGGGACCATCTGTTTGTTTCTGTAGCACTGACAGAGTCTCCTTTGCCTATCACAGTGCTCAGTTTATATGTGACAGGTAAGTAAACAATTTTTTAAGTGTTCTGTTTATCTATACAGAGCACAAACCTTGAACATACTCATTTTCTTGACACATGCTTCTTAGACTGAATTGTTCTCTTTCCTCTATACATTTCTTCTACTTTGGGAGAAGAAGAAAAAACAAATCATGTGAGAGTGTTGTTTCAGAAGTGTGCTCACATAAATTGAAGTTTGTGTTTATGTTTTGCTATTTGAGTGTGAGTTTATGAGTCATCTTAAAATAAAGGATAAATTTGGGAAGGAGGAAGAAACATTCTCAGTGCCTGGGAGATAATCTATATACTTGGATTTGTGGATATTAGTTTTCTTCTGAACTTCCTGGATTAAAAAAAACATTTTGGGAACATTTAAAGTCATATTTATGTATTAATAGTTCAGCCTTTGCAGGAGATTTGGTATTTTGCTGCTTCTATGACAATTTTGAGCAATGTGGTTTAAAATTTTCTGTGAAATGAAATACAGAATGAGTTTAACTCTCTGTTTACTTTCAGTTGTTCAAGATAGAGAATATTTGTTTTTCTCTCAGAAATTTAGCATGTCTTTTTATTTATTAAACTGGTTTGGGGCGCCTGGGTGGCTCAGTTGGTCAAGCCACTGCCTTCGGCTCAGGTCATGATCCCGGAGTCCCGGGATCGAGTCCCATGTCGGGCTCCCTGCTCGGCGGGAAGCCTGCTTCTCCCTCTCTCACTCCCCCTGCTTGTGTTCCCTCTCTGGCTGTGTTTTTCTCTGTCAAATAAATAAAATCTTAAAAAAAAATAAACTGGCTTAATATTTATAAGCAAGCAGATTTTTTTTAACTTTAACAATTTTTGTAATTGTTTCACTAAGAAGAAAACAAAATTAGACCCTAAACTTCACTGGTCCTCTTGTTATTGTATGTAGTGCTATCTACATGATCTAGTGACTGTGAGCAATGTTTACTTGCCTTTAGCTATCTTAAAATAGGACTATAAAAACGGTGGACAGAAAAGAGAAAGCCAGACTGAACCAGCTTTATTTGGTGTCACCTGATGTGAGGCTTTGGTGGTTAATGTCTGTTCAGCTGAATTTTCTTTGAGTTCTCATAGCTAGGACCTAACATAACCAGTTTTCCATGATGTAACACCTCTAAAACACATTTGAAGTGCTGCAAGCCTTACCAAAAGATATTACTGCTTTTTTTTGGGTCTAGATTCATAGCTCTTTGGGGACTTGAGAGCTAAGGCATCGCCCTTTCTTCTCCTTTTTGGTTATTGGTAATTTTTTCTAGTCCAAGAGAGTGATGGTAACTTTGCTTTATTTGGGAGTAGAATGCAAAGCAGTTCATTTTAGTGCCACATATTAAAAGCTAGCAGAATCTGGTGGAATATGTTGCAATTATGGGAGGAAATCAGATAAAAATATATCAAAACTTCTGGAAAAAGATTTTTTTGGAAAAAACTTTCTTAAAGAAAAGTAAACTAGTATGAGTAGATTTCAGATGTAGGGCTTTTAGAAAGCATATTAATATAAAAATTCTGCTCACATTTTAATATTCTATTACAGCTTTATTTCAGATCTCTTCATTGTTTTTCCCATAACTTTGGAGCCAGACATTTTTCTGGAAAGGCCAGTACAGGTCAGAAGAACTCATGGATGCTGCTTATTGCTCAAAGTCTGCCGTAGAAAGGCTTGTAAAGCAAACCAGTTAGATTTTCATTGATTTACAGGTAGACATTTGTTTTTTATGAATATAAAATGAAGTTGTTATTTTTAAAGATTTATTTATTTATTTTAGAGGCGTGCACAGGAATGAGGGGCAAAGGGAGAAAGAGTTTCAAGCAGACTCCATGCCAAGTGTGGAGCACCATACAGGGCTCAGTCCCATGACCCTGAGATCACAATGTGAGCCAAAACCAAGAGTCACTCAACTGCCTGTGCCACCCATACATCCCCAAAATGAAGTTATTATTGAATCATTGGTCTTTTTTCTTTCATACCCATTGTCACAGAACAAAACATTGGTTTTGGGGGTGCCTGGGTGGCTCAGTTGGTTAGGTGACTGCTTTTGGCTCAGGGCATGGTCCCGGAGACCCGGAATCGAGTCCCACATCGAGTTCCCTGCTCGGCGGGAAGCCTGCTTCTCCCTCTCTCACTCCCCCTGCTTGTGTTCCCTCTCTGGCTGTGTTTCTCTCTGTCAAATAAATAAAATCTTTAAAACAAAACAAAACAAAAAAAACCCACATTGGTTTTGGAGCCAAACAGATCCAGATCCCAGGACTTCTCCAATCTTTGCCAAGTCACTTAAGCTCTGAAACTTCATTTTCCTAGATGATAAAATGAGGGTAATTTAATCTCAGGTCATATATATAAAACACTTTGCACAGTTCCTAGGTATATTAAAGGTTAGCAACAAGTAGCAATTTTTTGGACAGCTTTGATATAATGACCACAGAACTTTTACTAGGTTGTGTTATGTAGTGTTGAGCAGGTCCAAAACTAATAGTAGTGTTAGTGTTTTGTGGGTTGTTTTTTTTTTTTTTTCAGAGTGAGAATAGCTAGATGTGTTTTAGGCTTCTGTCACATATCTCCCTCTTCTGTTTAGATAATAAACTTTTGAGAAGGGACAGTTATTATATCTTAATGTTTAACCCTGAGAGCAGAACTGTGAGCTCAATAAATATTTGAGTGGAGGTAAATGCTACCAAGGAACATAAAAATGTTATTTTCCTTGTGCTTGTTTTAGTTTTTAAGATTTTATTTATTTGACATATTATATGACAGAGAGAAACACAGCTAGAGAGGGAACACACAGCAGGGGGAATGAGAGAGGGAGAAGCAGGTTTCCCGCAGAGCAGGGAGCTCGATGTGGGGCTCGATCCAGCGACTCCGGGATCATGACCTGAGCTGAAGGCAGATGCTTAACGACTGAGCTGCCCAGACGTGCCCCTGTTTTTTATTTTTCTTTAAAGACTTTTCTTTCAGGGCCCCTGGGTGGCTCAGTGGGTTGTGTTTCTCCCCCTGCTTGTGTTTCCTCTCTGGCTGTGTTTCTCTCTGTCAAATAAATAAATAAAATCTTAAAAAAAATTAAAGATTTTTCTTTCTTTATTTATTTTAGAGAAAGCGAGAGAGTGGAGGGAGGGTCAAAGGGAGAGGGAGAGAGAGAATGCCAAGCAGACTCTGCACTAAGCACAAGCCTGACATGTGACTTGATCACCTGATCCTGAGACCATGACTTAAACTGAAACAAGAGTCAGATGCTCAACCAACTGAGCCACCCAGGCAGCCCTCCTTGTGCTTGTTTAGAAGGAGTCAAAGCCCAAAGTCTATCCTAGATCTGTAAACATTGTAACCCATAATTTTTTTTTATTGTGTATCATTAGTTTTCTATGGTTGCCATAACAAATTACCTTGTGGTTTAAGACAACACAATTCATTGTCTTATAGTTCTATAGGTCAGAAGTCTGATGTGAGTCTTACTGGGCTCAAATCACGGTATTGAGAGGGCTGTGTTTCTGGGGGCTCTAAGGGACAATCTGTTTCCTTACTTTTTTCAGTTTCTAGTGGCTTATGTTCCTTGGCTTGTAGCTCCTTTTATCTTCAAAGCCAACTGTGACCGGCTGATTCTTTTTCATATTGTATTCCTCTAGTTTTGGCCTCCCTCTTCTATCTTTCGGGACCATTGTGATAACACTACAAGTGTAGGTTAGCACTTGATAATCCAGGATAATCTCCCTATTTTAAAGTCAGCTGAGGGGCGCCTGGGTGACTCAGTTGGTTGGACGACTGCCTTTGGCTCAGGTCATGATCCCGGAGACCCGGGATCGAGTCCCACATCAGGCTCCCTGCTCGGCGGAAAGCCTGCTTCTCCCTCTCTCAGTCCCCCTGCTTGTGTTTCCTCTCTGGCTGTGTTTCTCTCTGTCAAATAAATAAAATCTTAAAAAAAAAAAACTCAGCTGATTAGCAATGTTAATTCCATCTGCAACTTTAATCAATACCTTTGCCATATAATATAACATAGTCCCAGGTCTTGGGGGTTAGAACATGGATATCTTTAGACATTTTCTGCCTATCATAGTTTCCCATTAGAAAAACACTTTGAGCACATCTCCAAGTGCTACTATTAAGCCATATTAAATATTATTAAAACTCATTTTCTTTTTTATATAAAAATAATATAGGTAAAAATTCTAATTTTCTTCCGATACTTCAATGGATAACCATGCTCATTCCTCATTTTGGAGACTGCTGGATAATAGTAGGACTTAGGAAAGATCCCACCTTGGAATTAAGAAATTTAACTTTTAATTGAATTCAGTAAATATTTATTAAGTGCTAACTATGAATAAGGCAGTATTTTAGATATATTTAGCGACAAAACTACATGGTATATTTATTCCAGGAGGCTAACTACTGTAGTAAACAACATAAAATCTTACTTATTTAAGGGCTTGGTTTCTTTTCTTTTCTTTTGTTCTTTTCTTTTGCTTTTTTAAGGTTTTTTTTTTCAAAGATTTTATTTATTTGGCAAGAGAGAGAACACAAAGGAGGGGAGTGGGAGAGGGAGAAGCAGGCTTCCTGCTGAGCAGGGAGCCCAATGCGGGGCTCGATCCTAGGACCCTGGGATCACGACCTGAGCCAAATGCAGACACTTAATGACTGAGCCACCCAGGCATCCCTTCTTTTAAAGTTTTTAAATAATCTCTCTACAACTAATATGGGGCTTGACCTCATAACCCTGAGATCAAAAGTCTCATGTTCCATCAACCAATCCAGGTAGGTGTCCCTTAAAGGCTTGTTTCTTATTTATGTCTTAGATCAATGCATGTTGGGTAGAGGTAAAAGGGGAACTTTTTTTTTTAACCTAAGATGCGGCCTCAGAGTCCTTCACTGGACCTTCTGCATCTGCTGACAGATGAAGATGTAAAGTATAGAGGTTAGGGTTGAGGTTTTTATGAGACAGGTCTAGAAATGGCATAATCATTTCTGCCCCTATATCACTGTCCAGAACTCAGTATTATGGTGTTAACCAGCTGTTATAGACACTGGGAAATGTTTACTTAGGGAGGAAAAGAGAAGCAATTTAATGAATAAATAGCCATTCTCTTCTCCATATGAGATCCCTGCGTTCAAGAACCCTCTAATTTAGTGGAAGAAGCCATAGATAAAACTTGATGTGGAAGGCAGGCCTGATAAGTGTTATAATAGAGTTTTAAATAAAGTGATATAAATGTGTAGGGAAGAGAAAGATATCTTTGGATTAGAAAGATTAGGGAAATATTTGAAATTATATCTCTGAGATAGGAATTATTAAGACCATTCTCAAAGTGTGGTTTTAACAATCAAATGACTTGATATATGGCAGTGCCTGGCACACTAAATGGTATATAAATGTTGGGTGCTCTTGTTGTCACTGTTATTCTTTGGAGATGTTCTTGCACTGGGTTTTAAGGATTGGTAGAGCTTTGAAAAGTGGATTCCAGATGGACTCATTCTAGCAACAGTATGGAGGTGGGAGAATTTAAGACATTTTTAGGAGTAGCAGTTTATATAACTAAAACATAGAGAATGTAGGTGGATGTAATAGGAGGTAAGGAAAGAGAGGTGTGGGTCAGATCATGCACACTCTTAAATAACATGCTAAGGAATTTGAGCTTTGATCAGGAGCTGTGCGCTGCCACAAAAACTTTGAGTAGCTAATAGCTTCTTAATGAAAGGTATTGTATCTTGTTCATTTTTAAAATCCTTTTTATAACTATATGGAGAGGTAATATAGCATTGTGATTAAGGTGCAGAACCCACTGTTTAGGTTTGATGCCTGGCTCTGCCATGTATTATGTGTATGACTTTGGGCAGATTACTTTATTTCTCAGATCCCAAGTTTTGTTTTTTTTTTTTATCAGTATGATTGGGGGAGAAATTATTATTTCATTGGATTATTATGAGGATTAAATGAATATAAAAACAATGCCTGCATAGTAAGTGCTCTTTAAGAATTTGTTGCTATCAGGGTGCGCCTGGGTGGCTCAGTTGGTTAAGCGACTGCTTTTGGCTCAGGTCATGATCCCGGAGACCCAGGATCGAGTCCCACATCGGGCTCCCTGTTCAGCGGGAAGCCTGCTTCTCCCTCTCTCCCTCCCCCTGCTTGTGTTCCCTCTCTAGCTATGTTTCTCTCTGTCAAATAAATAAAATCTTCAAAAAAAATTTGTTGCTATCATACTCATATAATCTTTACCAATGCCTGGCACATAGTAGGCATCCAATAAGATTTTTTTTTAAGATTTTATTTATTTATTTGACAGAGAGAGACATAGCGAGAGAGGGAATACAAGCAGGGGGAGTGGGAGAGGGAGAAGCAGACTCTTTGCCAAGCAGGCTTCCCACCCAGCAGGCTTCTCACTGAGCAGGGAGCCTGATGCAGGGCTCAATCCGCTGATCCTGGGATCATGACCTGAGCTAAAGCAGATGCTTAAGGACTGAGCCACCCAGGTGCCCTGGCTTTCAATAATTTTTGAGTGGTCAGAATCATATTTTGAATTACTCAAGAAGTATTTATATACTGTCATATGACAGGCAAGAGAATTCATTTTATTTTATAAAACATAGTTAAAGGTAGGAAATGATGCCATAGGAGAGTGGTATAAATGGAGTGCCGTGGTAGTTAGTTCAGAAGCATGCTAGTTCAGAAATACTTCTGCTTAGAGGGAGCTAGATTTGTTTTGTGGGAAAGGATGTGTTTGAACTGGGCTTTGAGGGTACATAGAATCTAACTGTAGAAATGAGTGGAGGGGCATTCTATGCAGCGGAAACAGTCTGAGAAAAGTCAAAGGGTGTATAAAAGCATGGTAATAACACTTTATGGAAAATAGTAAATCATGCTACAGGAAAGTCTCTGGTCAAAGTCTAGTTTACTAGCGGTATCAGAGTTGGGCGTTTCCTCTCTTGGTCTTAACTAACTTTGGAGTGGGTAATCAGTTGTCTCTTGAGACTGAGCCTTGGTACTCAGTATGTGGTCCGATGACCTAGCAGCATTGGCATTAGCTGGGAGCTTATTAGAAATGAAGACTCAGGACGCCTGGGCTGCTCAGTTGGTTCAGCATCTACCTTTAGCTCAGGTCTTGATCTCAGGCTCCTGGGACAGAGTCCCACATTGGGCTTGCTGCTCAGTGGTCTGCTTCTCCCTCTCACTTTCCCTTTGTGCTCTTCTCTCTCTCAAATAAATAAATAATATCTTAAAAGAAAGAAAGAAATTCAGACTCTCAGCTTCTCCTTGCCTTGACCTATTGAATTGGAACCTGAAATTTACGTAATTCCCAGGTGATCCCTAATTAAAATTTAGGAAGCCCTGGTCTAAAAAACAACTCTTCCTACCTTTTTTTTTTTTAAAAAGATTTTATTTATTTCACAGAGAGAAACACAGCTAGAGAGGGAACACAAGCAGGGGGAGTGAGAGAGGGAGAAGCAGGCTTCCCGCCGAGCAGGGAGCCCGATGTGGGGCTCGATCCCGGGTCTCCAGGATCATGACCTGAGCCGAAGGCAGTTGCTTAACCAACTGAGCCACCCAGGCGCCCCAACTCTTCCTACTTTTTAACATGAGTGTGTGTGTGTGTGTGTGTGTGTGTGTGTGTGTGTGTGTAGTATAAAACTAAGCTCATGCATAACAAAGAGCTCTCTTCCTGAGCTAAGTAATTCTGGCTGGCATGATTTTGGGTGGTGGTAGTGGAGAGTAAGAATCCTTCAGGATGTATTTTTTTAAGTCTGGTCTCATACCAAAAAAGGTTAGAGGCTTCGTCCACAACTTAGATTTTAATATAATTAGCAATAACAATTTCAGTGAAAACTTACTGTTGATGTTAAGTACTTTTCTAAGGGGCCCTGGGTGGCTCAGTTGTTGGGTGTCTGCTGTCGGCTCAGGGTCCTGGGATCGAGCCCCGCATCGGGCTCCCTGCTTCACGGGAAGCCTGCTTCTCCCTCTCCCACACCCCCTGCCTGTGTTCCCTCTCTCGCTGTGTCTTTCTCTGTCAAATAAGTAAATAAAATATTTAAAGTAAATAAATATTTTTCTAGGCATATATCACTTTCCTGTTGGGGATGAGTAATATTTCCCTTTTAAAGTATATGCTTTTATAGCAACTGGAATGATGAACTCTGCTCAAGCTCTTTTTCCAATATAAAGCTAATACCTGTCTTAGCTTGCGAGCCCTATGACACTGTTTTGGATGTTGTGGGTGGTAGAAAGGAAATGAGGTTGAGTAGGTCAGGCAGAACAGTTTCATGTAGAAGTAGAGTTGTGCTATACCACTGTGACGTGGTGATGTGAGTCGGGGGTGGGGAGGAAGGTAGGCAGAAAACTGTCACATGAAGCCAGTGCCTGCCTGATTGTGCTGGTTGTGACATCTCTATGGATGATGTGGTCATAGTGGGTGGTGGGCCTGTGGGGGTGTATCACGCCCAAACTGGGTCTTTTCAGCTTCTAGGAGGCCCATGACTTTAAAATGTAGCCATTGTTTTGCTAGTAGAATCCTACTGCCTAGCTTCTATATAAATATTTGATTAAATAAAATAAATATCTCTTGTCTTTCCAGCCTTGTACCTGCCTCTAAATGTTCTGTCTTAGAAAATGAATTTACATTATCAAGCTAATTTTGCATTCAAAAAGTGTTTAGTATCTTATGTGCAAAGCATTGTGTATCAGGCACCATATATAGAAACAAATGAGAAGAGATCTGTATTTTTGAAAACCTTTCTTATATTCCAGCCTGGAGGAGGAGTTAGAAATGTTAAAAGAGGAAGAATAACTAGCATATTCTAGTGCTTATTATGTTCCAGGAGCCCAAGTTATGTCATTTCATCTTCACAATACCTGTTTGGGTTAGGGAATAGTAATACTTCCATTTTGCATGTGAAGAAACTATAATATGGAGAGGTTATCATGAAGTGACAGGGCCACGATTCAAATATAAGCAGTTTTAATCCAGACCCCGGACCACCTCAGTTATGCTTATGAGAACTCTTTCAAAGCAATCTTTCAAAACAGTATAGCAGTACTGTTGGTAGAAGGAGAAGAGACGAATAATGCTAGCTGAAGATATCTAGGAGATCAACATAGAGAAGATGAAATTTTAGCTGATTCTGGAAGGATGATTTTCAGTAAAATGAAATAAAATAGTCTTCCAACTCAGAGAAGAGCTTGAACTTAAGTTTGTAGGTCATAAAAATCATTCATTCCATTCAACAAATCTTTACTGAGAGCTTGCTTACTATATGCCAGATACTATACTAGGTACTAGACATGCAGAAATAAATAAAACTCTGAATCCTTCATAGTAAGGAAGTTACAAAAGAGTGATATGGCAGAAGGCCAATTATAATCAATTTAATAATCAGTGAAAGTTAAAGAAAGATAGTGAATGTAACCTATTAAAGTTTAATAACAAATGAAAAGAGTGAATTAGTATCCTATTTCAGGAAGGGGGCAAGAGAAGCATTTTTTGAGATGGAGGAATTAAAGTATATCTGTAGGATAGAACTAGAGGAGATGAAGAGATGGGCAAAGAATAAGACTTAGGGGAAAATATGAGGATCTGAAGATAAGTTTTTAAATACTTGAATATTCAAGTGAAAACTTACTATTGACATTAAATATTTAGTATTTAAATATTTGAATTAAATACTTTAGAAAAAATTTTTTAAAGATTTTATTTATTTGACAGAGAGATCGCAAGTAGGCAGAGAGGCAGGCAGAGAGAGAGGAGGAAGCAGGCTCCCTGCTTTTTACAGATGAGGATATTGTAAGTTCCCCTAGATAGAAATGGTTAGATCCCTATGCTGTAGTGCAAGGGTCAGCAAACTCTTCTGTGAAGAACTAGACAGTAAATATTCTAGTCTTTGCAAGTCATACAGTCTCTATCATAGCTAAGCTTCCATAAATAATACCATGATTGTGTTCTAATAAAAAATTATAAAAACTGGGTGCCTGTGTGTCTCAATTGGTTAGGTGTCTGCTTTCTGCTCAGGTCATGGTCCCAGGGTCCTGGGACGGAGTCCTTCATTGGGCTCCCTGCTTGGCAGGGAGTCTGCTTCTCCCTCTGCATCTGTAGCTCGTGCACTCCCTCTCTCCCACCCTCCCGCCATGCACACAAAAATAAATGAATGAAATCTTTAAAAAAATTATAAAAACAAATAGTGGGCCATGGTTAGCCCACCCCTGGTAGGGCCTGTTACTGTTTGGAAAACCATAATGAAGAAATGTAACTTATCATATTTTACTTTATCACTTTTTGCTATGGTGGGGTGATAGGAATAGAATTACTCTTTTTTTAAGATTTTATTTATTTGAGAGAGAGAGATAGAGAGAGCATGAGTGGGGAGGAGGGGTGGAGCAGACTCCCTGCTGAGCAGGGAGCCTGACATGGGGCTTGATCCCAGGACCCTAGGATCAGGACTTGAGCCCGAGGCAGATGTTCAACTGACTGAACCACCAAGGTGCCCTGGGAATAGAATTATTCTTAGGTAGGGATACCATTTAATCTCAAGAGAAGCATCCTTTCTTTAAGAAGCTCACTAGAAATGCTATTTATGCATATAATTTAGCTACATACTGCAAAATAGCCACTTAACTTTTTATTACAATTGCCTTCCAGCAGAATGAACCATAGAATGAAAGTTCTATGAGAGCAAGGACTTTGTTTTATTCCCTGTCCTGTCCCTAAAGCCTTGCACGTAGTAGCCACTCAACAAAGAATTGTTTATTTACAACAATGTACATGGAACTAGAGGGTATTATGCTAAGCAAAATTAGTCAGTCAGAGAAAGGCAAATACCGTAGGATTTCACTCATATGTGGAATTTAAGAAGCAAAACAGATGAACATAGGGGAAAGGAAGGAAAAATAAAATAAAATAAAAACAGAAGGAAGCAAACCATAAGAAACCGTTAACTATAGAGAACCAACTGAGGGTTGCTGGAAGGGAGGTTGGCTAAATGAGTGATGGACTTTAAGGATGGCATTTGTTGGGATGAACACTGGGTTTATATGTAAGTGATGAATCACTAAATTCTACTTCTGAAACCAAACTACACTATATGTTAACTTAAATTTAAATAACAAACAAAAAGTAAATCTAAAAAATGATTGTTTAATAAATGAATGGCACGTTGCTTCTTGTAGTTCCAAAGACTGGGGAGTTACACAGATACTTAGAGAAAAGTGACCTATCTTAAAGATACTGTAACAACTGCAACTCCCTCAAATTAACTGTGTTCTCATTCATCTTGTCCATATTTCCTCTGTTCCACTATAGCTTCCTCTTTTTTTTTTTAAAGATTGTATTTATTTATTTGACAGAGAGAGCACAAGCAGGGGGGCAGCAGAATGAGAGGGAGAAGCAGGTTCCCCAGTGAGCAGGGAACCTGGTATGGGGCTGCATCCCAGCACCCAGGATCATGACCTGAACTAAAGGCAGAGGCTTAACTGCCTGAACCACTCAGGTGCCCCCAGCATCCTCTTTTTTACCCAATTGGTTTCTGACAGTAAGTGCCACTCTCAGATGCTCTTTCTGCATAAGTTATAGACACTGTGCCATGCTGGCCAGTAATAGCATTCCAGATTCAGTCTTTCAGCACTCTGTATTACTTACATTCATTATTTGTTAGACTTTTATCTGCCCCACATTCCTCCCACTCACCCTCTAATATATTAGGTAGTGATTTTCATAGTAAAGAGACTGACAGATGAATGAAGTTAAATGTCCCACTTTTCCAAAGAAGGAAGTGGCGGTGGAGGCAAGGGTTAGGGAATGAAGAGAAGAGTCGGTACATAAAACCCAGCCTTTTGGGGTTCCTGGCTGGCTCAGTCGGTGGAGCATGCAACTCTTGACCTTGGGGTCATGAGTTTGAGCCCCATTTGGGTGTAGAGATTATTTAAAAATAAAATCTTTAAAAGAGAAAAAAAGAAGCCTTTCTGTCCAGTTACCTTGTGACTGAATTTGATTCTCACCTGGTCCACATTTAAGTTATAATTATGATAATTACTTTTTTTTGAACTCTTACTATATACCAGTCACTGTGCTATGAACTTTATATTCATTATTTCATTTAATCTGTTCCAACAACTGTATGTTGTGGACAATGTTATCCGATTTTACAGAGAGGGAAACTTATGCTTGCCTAATAGAGTGGGGGTGGGATCTGAGCCCACACCCTCTAATAGACTTTAGAGCCTTTTAACACCTTTACCAACTCTCTTCCCATTTATTCCCAAGCCAGAGGTAAGTTTCAACTGGTCATTGACATCTGGATCCTATTTTCAGTACTGCCTAGATCTTTCCTTGGGTTCTTTCCTTTCTCAAGTTCCCACCAACTCTCTGGATGCACTTAGAAAAAATAGTGGTCCAGAAACTATCTCTTGGAGAGACTCTGAAATTTCCACATTTGTCATTTTGGTTGAAGTGGCATGTCTTTAAAACTACTGTGACATTACAGCCAACTATGCATTCTCCCTCACTCAGTTCCTTTTCCCTCAACAATCATTTACTGCATGTGCATCTTATTTGCTGGACACTGTTCAGTGCTATGAACTTAAGGAAGAATATGGCCTGGACTCTACCTTCATGAAACTTTATGATCCTTTGCAGCCTTGTTACTGCTTTGCCTTTACTCTCACT
This sequence comes from Spilogale gracilis, assembly GCA_004023965.1. Lineage (NCBI taxonomy): Eukaryota > Metazoa > Chordata > Mammalia > Carnivora > Mephitidae > Spilogale > Spilogale gracilis. Next base: position 16,898 of record PITA01004041.1, read on the forward strand.
TGTCGTCAGTCTACCCTTTTCATTGCCCTTCTAAATAGAGCATTTTAAAAAATATTTATTTATTTATTTGAGAGAGCAAAAGAGAGAGAGCGTGAGCAGGGGGAGGGACAGTGAGATGGAGAGAGAGAATTTTTTTTTTAAGATTTTATTTATTTATTTGACAGAGAGAGATCACAAGTAGGCAGAGAGGCAGGCAGAGAGAGCTGAGCAGGGAGCCTGACACCGGCCTTGATCCCAGGACCCTGATGACCTGAGCCGAAGACAGAAGCTTTGACCCACTGAGCCACCCAAGCGCCAGGGGAGAGAGAATCTTAAGCAGACTCCTTACTGAGTCAGAGCCCAGCAGGGGCTGCATTTCTTACCCTGAGATCATGACCTGAGCTGAAATCAAGAGTCAGATGCTTAACTGACTGAGCTGCTCAGGCGCCCCTTGAGGGCATTTTTAAAAAATTAACATATAATGTATTATTTGTTTCAGGATACAGGTCTGTGAAATCATCAGTCTTACGCAATTCACAGCACTCACCATAGCACACACCCTCCCCAATGTCTATCACCCAGGCACCCCATCCCTCCTACCACCCTCCCCTCCAGCAACCCTCAGTTTGTTTCCTTTTTTTTCTTTTAGTATTTTATTTATTTGACCGAGAGAAACACAGATAGAAAGGGAACACAAGCAGGGGGAGTGAGAGAGGAAGAAACAGGCTTCCTGTTGAGGAGGGAGCCTGATGCGGGGCTTGATTCCAGGACCTGGGGATCATGACCTGAACTGAAGGCAGACGCCCAATGACTGAGCCACCCAGGCACCTCGTTTCCTGAGATTAAGAGTCTCTTGTGGTTTGTCTCCCTCCCCAGTCCCATCTTGTTTCATATTCCCTTCCCTTCCCCTGCAAACCCCCGCCCTGCCTCTCAAATTCCTCATATCAGTGAGATCGTATGATAATTGTCTTTTGCTGATTAACTTATTTCGCTTAGCATAATAACCTCCTACTTCCACCCATGTCATTGCAAATGGCAAGATTTCATGTCCTTTTGATGGCTGTATAGTATTCCATTATCCCCCCCCCCCATTTTCTTTATCTTCTCATCTGTTGATAGACATCTAGGTCCTTTCCATAGTTTGGCTATTATGGACATTGCTGCTATAAACATTAAGGTACATGTGCCCCTTTGGGTCACTACATGTGTATCTTTAGGGTAAATACCCAGTAGTGCAATTGCTGGCTTATAGGGTAGCTCTATTTTCAACTTTTTGAGGAACCTCCATAACTGTTTTCCAGAGTGGCTGAACCAGCTTGCATTCCCACCAACAGTGTAGGAGGGTTCCCCTTTCTCCACAGCCTCACCAACACCTGTTGTTTCCTGACTGGTTAATTTTAGCCATTCTGACTGGTGTGAGGTGGTATCTCACTGTGGTTTTGATTTTTATTTCCCTGATGCTGAGAGATGTTGAGCAGTTTTTCATATGTCTATTGGTCTTGTTAATGAGACTTCCTTCTGGGCAACCCAAACCCAATTGTCACTGGCTTTGCGACATTTATCTTCTCTTCCCACTTTAATAATCATCATCAGTAATAATCATGTATTTAGAGTTTTTATTTTTAAATTATTTTTACATATATGTATATAACCTGTTGGTTAAGAAAACTTCAATATAACATAAGTGTGTACACTAAAAAATGAAAATTACCCCTTACCTTGTCAGTACCACTTAACTCTTTTTCTTCTTCTTTGTTTTATAGCTTTCTTGAAATTTAAATGATATACAATAAACTGGACACATTGAGAATGTACACTGCAGTAAGTTTTGACATATGTATTTACACCCATGAAACCATCAACATGAGGTAGTGAACATATCCAATTCTCCCTCAAAATTTCCTCCCTTCCCTTTGCACCCCCATAAACTCCACCCCTCTCAGGCAACTATTAATATGCTTTTTGTTACTATAGATTCATTTTACTCTATAGACTTCTATATAAATGGAATGGTACAGTCTGTACTTTATTGGATCCAGATTTTTCAGTCAGCATAATTATTTTGAGGTTTATCCACTGTTGCATATATCATGCACTGGTTCTTTTTTTGTAGCTGAGTAATGTCCATTGTATGAATACCATAATTTGTTTTATCCCTTCAACTGCTAATGGGTATTTATGTACAAGTTTTATGTTGACATATGCTTTCAATTCTTTTGTTTTAAATACCTAGGAGTGGAATAGCTGGATAATATGATAGGTATGTTTATTTAAGAAACTACCTCAGTTGGGGCGCCTGGGTGGCTCAGTTGGTTAAGCGACTGCCTTGGGCTCCGGTCATGATCCTGGAAACCAGGGATGGAGCTCCACATCCGGCTCCCTGCTTGGGGGGGGGGGGCTTGCTTCTCCCTCTCTCGCTCTTCCTGCTTGTGGTCCCTCTCTGCTTGTGTTTCTCTCTGTCAAATAAACAAAATCTTAAAAAAAAAAAAGGAACTACCTCAGTGTCTTCCAGAGTGGTTATATAATTTCATATTCCCACCAGCACTGCATGGATATTCCATTTGCTTTTCATTTTTACCATTATTTGGTACAAAAATCTTTAATTTTAGACATTCTTTTTTTTTTTTAATTTTATTTATTTGACAGAGAGAAACACAGCCAGAGAGGGAACACAAGCAGGGGGAGTGAGAGAGGGAGGAGCAGGGAGCCCGATGTGGGACTCGATCCCAGGTCTCCAGGATCATGACCTGAGCCGAAGGCAGTCGCTCAACCAACTGAGCCACCCAGGCGTCCCTAATTTTAGACATTCTAATAGATAGTATACTTATCATTTTAATTTGCATTTCCCTAACTATTTTGAGTATCTTTTTCATGTACTTATTTTCCATCTGTATATCTTCTTTAGTGAATTGTCTGAGTCTTTCTCTATTTTTTAAATTGGGTTATTATTGTATTTTGAGAGATTAAAAAAAATCTAAACATGGGATGGGTGGCTCAATCAGTTCAGCATCAGACTCTTGATTTTGGCTGGAGCCATGATCTCTGGGTTGTGGGATCAAACCCTGTATTGGGCTCTGCAGTCAGTGTGGAGTCTGCTTGGCATTCATTCCTCTCCCTTTGCCTCTACCCCCTCTAAGATAAGTAAATAAATCTTTTTAAAAAATCTAAACACAAATCCTTTCTTAGATATATGCACTCCAGTCTATAACTTGTCTTTTCATTCTCTTAACAGTGTCTTAGGAAGAGTTCAAGATGGGGCTCTTGGGTGGCTCAGTTGGGCATCTGCCTTCAGCTCAGGTCATGATCCCAAGGTCCTGGGATTGAGCCCTGCATTGGGCTCCGTGCTCAGTGGGGAGTCGGCTCCCTCTCTGTGCCCCCTACTTGTGTTCTTGCACGCTCTATTCTCTCTCAAATAAATAAATAAATAAATAAATAAATAAATAAATAAATAAATAATAAGATTTTGAGTTTAAGAAGGCTAATTAATTCGGGAGTTAAACATCTGCCTTTGGCTCAGGTCATTATCCCAGAGTCCTGGGATCAAGCCCTGCTTCAGGCTCCCTGTTCAGTGGGGAGCCTGCTTCTCCCTCTCTTTCTGCTTCTGCCCTTGCTTGTGTTCTTTCTCTTGCTCATTCTCTCTTGAATAAATAGAATCTTAAAAAAAAGATATCTAATTAATTAATTTTTAATTTTATTGATTATGCTTTGATGTCATGTCTAAGAAACCTTTGCTTAATAGAAGGTCACAAAGGTTTTCTTTTATGAATTCTTTCAGATATAGATTTGGTTGTACATTTAGGTTTATGATCCATTTTAAGTCAATTTTTATATATGCTAAAAGGTATTAATCCAAATTTATTTGTATACGTGTATCCAGTTGTTCAAGCTGCCTTTGTTGAAAACACTATTTTTGCTCTACTGAATTGCCTTTGCAGCTACCTTTGTAGAAAATCAGTCATGCATTGTATTCATTTCCTGGGATTGCCTAACAAAGTACCATAAACTTATGGCTTTAAACAATGTAAATTTATTCTCTCACAGTTCTGAAGTCTGAAATCAAGGTGTTGATAGGCGACACTTCCTCTGGAGGCTGTAGGGGAGAATCCTTTCTTGTTTTCCCCGATTTTTGGTGACTCCAGACATCCTTTGGTTTATGGCGACAAAACTCCTATCTCTGCCTCTGTGTTTACCTGGTCTTCTCCCCAGATATCTCTCAAGTGTCTTTCTTCTTCTTCTTCTTCTTTTTTTTCTTTTTAAAAATTGAAGTATAGTTAGGGATGCCTGGGTGGGTCATTTGGTTAAGTGTTGCCTTCCGCTCAGGTCATGATCCCAGTGTACTGGGATCAAGTCCTACATTGGGCTCCTTGCTCTGTGGGATCCCGCTTCTCCCTCTGCCTGCAGCTCCCCCAGCTCGTGCTTTCTCTTTCTCTCCGTCAAATGAATAAATAAAATCTTTAAAAAACATTGAAATGTAGTTGATATAGAATATTATATGTTTCAGGTGTACAATAGTAATTATTGAACATTTATATATGTTATGAAACCGCTTACCATAAGTGTAGTTATCATTTGTCACTATGCAAAATTATTTCAATATTATTGACCATATTCTCTATGTTGTACTTTATATCCCCATGACTTATTTGTAACTGAAAAAAATTTTTTTAAAGATTTTATTTATTTATTTGACGCAGAGAAACACAGCTAGAGAGGGAACACAAGCAGGGCGAGTGAGAGAGGGAGAAATAGGCCTCTTGCTGAGCAAGGAGCCCGATGCGGGGCTCAATCCCAGGACTCCAGGATCATGACTTGAGCCGAAGGCAGACGCTTAATGACTGAGCCACCCAGGCGCCCTGTAACTGAAAATTTGTGCCTCTTTTAATTCCCTTCAGCTGTTTCTCCTATCTCTGCCTCCTCCCCCCCCAACCACCACCAATTTGTTCTCTGTGTTTATGAGTCTGTTTTTGTTTTATTTTGTAGATTCCGCATATAAATGACATTATATATTATTATTATAAGTGCTTCCTAGACATTTTCTATTAGTATACAAAGTTTTTAAAATATAAATGGGATTTGTAGTTCACTGTTTTTATTTAACAGTATATTTTGGATATCTTCCATATCAGTGCATAAAGATCTACCCCATTCCTTTTAAATGGAATACTATATAATATTCCAGTCTATGAATATACCATAAATATTTAATTAGTCTTCTATTAGCGAGTATTTCATATACAGTGGTGAAGTAGATGTCCTTTTATATGTACCCAAATTGAGTATATTTGTAACATAAATTCTGAGAAGTGGAATTGTTGGAGCAATTAAAATGTTTGCTAGATATATATAATCAATTACCCTTTGAAAAAGTTGTGCCAAGAACCTAACAGTGTTTCTTTTTTCTGTTTTCTCACCTTTTGGACAACACCAAGCGTGATCAATCTTAACCTTTGTTCATTTGATAGATTTTAAAAAGGAATATCTTCTTCTTTTAATGTATATTTTTCTTTAATTATGAGTGAATTAGAGCATTTTGATATTTTTATTTGACATTTTACTTTTCTGTGGATTATATACATTTTTTGGCTTCCTTTTCTTTTTTTTTTCTTTTTTTTTTTTAAGATTTTATTTATTTGACAGAGAGAAACACAGCTAGAGAGGGAACACAAACATGGGGAGTGTGAGCAGGGACCCTGGGATCCTGACCTGAGCCAAAGGCAGATGCTTAATTGAGCCAACCAGACACCCCTTGCTTATTTTTCTACTGGGTTCTTTTTTTTTTTTTTTTTTTACATATTTGGAAGAGTTCTTTTAATGTTGACGAAGTTAACCCTTTGCCTTCCAGCAAATGTGTGCTTTTTTTTCCCCCCTCTCTCATAGTTCATAATTTATAAATTACAGATCTTCAGCTTGGGTAGTTCAACCTACTTTCTAGATGAGGAAACTGAGCTTCAAATAGGGTTAGTATCTCTCTCTTTCTCTCTCTCTCTCCTTTAATTCTGGTAAGCAAGTAGTCAGATAGTAGTGGAGCTGAAACCAGCATCAACTTTCCTTACTTCCAATTTGGTGTTTTAATACTATGCTATGTTTAACGCTTACTCCTTTCTCTCTTTCACAGTTACTTTTTACCACTAAATCTTGCCACAACCAGATGTTTCGTGGTAAACTTTAGAATTTTACCAGCCTGGTATTAAAGTTAGAGAGGCTGCAGGGTTGTACAGCAACCCAGGAGACTTCAGATATTTTCTAATGTATGAGTGACTAAGCTAGTTTCTCAATATGGCAGTTATGATATTTTCATTTGTTTAAAAAATGTGTTTTGTTTCATAGGTTCATGGGTGTGTGTGTACATCAAGGACAACTGCATGCACTTACAGAGGTAAGATTTAAGTAAGCATATTGAAGTGGCTTCTTTGCCTTAGTTTTAGCATTTTGGGTTCCATAGTGATTGTTACTTGTATATGCATTTGTATTTATGCAAAAATGGCAGTGTTAACAATGCTGTCTTCTCTTGCCTGGGGACAATGGCCATATCTCTTAATATTCTTGGATTCCCTCATAGTACTTCGTGAGTACTCTGAGAATATGAGTGCTCAAATATTATATTGATTCCTGTTGCCTGGATGACCCCTTTGTAAGCTAAGGGATGGCATCACTTGGCTATAGACTCTTCCATGGCAAGTAATGTCCTGACTGGTCTTATTACTAATTGGAATTCGTTTACCTCTCCAGTTTCATTTCATTTTCAGCCTCTTCTAGGCAGATAATATATGATAGTCACTACTTAGCCTCTGAGGACCAGAGAATCCTCTCTAGAACAAAAACTTCCTAAATTCAGGTACTGAGCTGTTAGCTTCAGAATTTGCTTGGGTGCCTCTTAGAAACGTAGGTTCCTGAAATCGCCTAGGTTTAGTAGGTCTTCATAGGGCCCATATGCATTTTTCAAAGCTCCCCAGATTATTCAAGTGAGCATCTAGATTTGAGAATCTATGTTCTAGAAAGTGTTCACAATTTTCCTTGGGAAGTAAGTACCAAAATACAAAGTGAAGAAGCTTAGGAAGGAAAAATGTTTTATGGAATTTGTGAATATTGGTTTCCTGCTGGCTTGGTGCCTAGTATTAGTCTTTAAAATCTGATCATGGAAGGTCCCATATGCTTCACTCTTTGTCTCTTTTCTCAGTTACTGGGGGCACTGGAATGTGGAATTTGTAGCTGTGTCCTGCCTCCTTTATGGAAAACCTGAGGTAGTTAAGAGCATGGGCTCGGATGTCTTGATTGCCTAGATTTGAATTTCTCTGTGTCTCGGTGTTGCCGTCTGTAAAATGGGAATAATAATAATAATAGTATCTGCCCCAAGGAATGTAGATAAAGAAGAGGACCAGTATCTGAGCCCTAGAGTATTTCAATTTTTTAAAAAATATTTTATTTATTTGACAGCGAGAAACACAGCTAGAGAGGGAACACAAGCAGGGGGAGTGAGAAAGGGAGAAGCAGCCCGATGTGGGGCTCGATCCCGGATCTCCAGGATCATGACCTGAGCCGAAGGCAGTCGCTTAACCAACTGAGGCACCCAGGCGCCCCTAGAGTATTTCAATTTTAAAAGCCAGAGGAGAAGGGCATTTCCAGATGGAGTGACTAGTGAATTAGGAAGAAAACCAGGAGAGTGCATTGGCCTGGAATGAAAAGGAAGGTGTTTCAAGGAGGAGGGAGTAAGTAATTATGGCAGACCTTGCTGATAAAATGATGATCTCACAGGGACTTTGTAAAATGCTTATTTGGCACAGTGCCTGGCATATAGTAATTGGTTAATACATTTTAACTATTATAGCTTTTGTTATTAACACTGACTTGTCCTTCCTGAATTCCTTGAATTATTAATATTTTTCATTTGGCATTTAATACTACTGTTCAGTACTGCTATTAATGTTATCAAAAATTTTTTAACTTTTTATTGAAGTATGACATAACAGAAAAAGCACACATTTAAAATGTGTACAGCTCACCAAATTTTTACAAATGGACACACCCATAAACCAGCATTCCAGATCAAAAAACATTTTCTGTGTATTTCTTTTCTCAGAACTGAGTCTATACATTTTTCAAAGATAAAACTCTCTTGGGGCGCCTGGGTGGCTCAGTTGGTTGGGCAACTGCCTTCGGCTCAGGTCGTGATCCTGGAGACCTGGGATCGAGCCCCACATCGGGCTCCCTGCTGGGGGGGGGAGGCCTGCTTCTCCCTCTCTCACTCCCCCTGCTTGTGTTCCCTCTCAGGCTGTGTTTCTCTCTGTCAAATAAATGAAATCTTTAAAAAAAAAAAAAAAAAAAAAAAAAAAAGATAAAACTCTCTCCTCTCAAGCCTTCTATCTGCTGGAGCTCTGACACTAATAATTTTTAAAGTATTTGTTGTACTCCCTGGTTTGTTCTCTGAAGTGTAAGTTTATTGGAAGGGCTTGTAAGTTGGTTTTGCTGACAAAGAAGAAAATGCTTTAAAATCTGTGATCATGTTGCGAATTCAGAATTTGGGGTGTAATGGAAGTGGCAGAATTGAAGGATCTTATTAACAGCATTCTTTTGGCCATGTTGCACTTAAATTATATCTTCTGTTGTTTGTTATCTTATTCATAGCCATATATAAAATATAATGCCTACTTGTGAAAGAGTGTGTATTTCTGGCATCATTGATGAGATACTGGGATAGCTTATAACATAAATAATTTTTATTATGATGTTAATAGGCTGATGGTCATGCAGCCCAAATATCCAAATGCTCTTGGTTATTTTCAGAAGGGGATCAGCAAAGGCCATCCTGGCATAGATCTCTGGGGAATCCTATGTTTATCCTATAATTTGACTTGGCAGCACAGCTATTGGTTTCACTGAGGATTATAAAAATAAATTCCTAATAACATCTAGCACAGCACTGGGAACTTAGATGACATTTAGTAGATTTTTTTTTTGACTGGTGGAATGCTGCTTTTTATAATAATGTGAACACCATTCCTTATTTCTCTTAAAGTAGTTTATCAGTAATTACAGCAGACAAACATAGCTCTTGTTAGTGCCTATAAAGTATTGATAGTATTAGGAATAATATTTTTAAAAAGATTTTATTTATTTTATATATTGAGAGATATCACAAGTAGGCAGAGAGGCAGGCAGAGAGGAAGAAGCAGGCTCCCTGCTGAGCAGAGAGCCCGATGTGGGCCTCATCCCAGGACCCTGAGATCATGACCTGAGCCAAAGGCAGAGGCTTTAAACCACTGAGCCACCCAGGTGCCCAGGGATAGTATTTTTCATGTACAGTACTGATCTGGACTTTTCTGGGCTTGAACCATTTCTGTGAGCCTTCTTTAAAATTACAGACATTGGGGGCACCTGGGTGGCTCAGTTGTTTAAGTGTCTGCTTTCAGCTCAGGTCATGATCCCAGGGTCTGATCGAGCCCCATGTCAGGCTCTATGCTCAGTGGGGAGCTTGCTTCTCCCTCTCCCTTTGCCCTCCCCCATGACTTGTTCTCGTTCTCTCTCTCTCTCTCTCTCTCTCTCTCTCTCTCTCTCTCTCAACTAAAAAAATAAAATCTTTTAAAAATTAATTAAAAAAATAAAATTATAGACTTTAGGGTGCCTGGGTAGTTCAGTCAGTTAAGTGTCTGCCTTCTGTTCAGGTTGTGATCCTGGGGTCCTAGGATCAAGCCCCACATCGGTCTCCCTGCTTAGCTGGGAGTCTGTTTCTTCCTCTACCTCTCCCCGCTGCTTTGTGTGATACTCTCTCTCTGTCAGTTAAATAAGTAAATAAAATCTTTTAAAAATAATAAAACTGTAGACATTAATTGAACTTGGAACAGTCAGACAGTTAGGTACTACTAACTACTGCAGATAGTTTTACCTGTAGTTAAGTATAGACTTCCGAGTTTTTAAGCGAGTAAGTTATTTGTTAGAGAAAACAGTTTGATAAAAGATCAAACAAAACCTTTTAAGTTTAATATATTGAATTAAAAATCCATATTGTATTGAGTAGAAATGCTCTGTAAGTATGCCTTTGACTCAGGAAACCCTAATTTTGTCTTTCATTTGGTCATGAGTATCAAGGAACTGAAAATCTTCAGTGTTTTTTTTTAAGATTTTATTATTATTTTTGATATAGAGAGAGACAGCGAGAGAGGGAACACAAGCGGGGGTAGCAACAGGCAGAGGGAGAAGCAGACTTCCCATGGAGCAGGGAGCCCCATGCAAGGCTTGATCCCAAGACCCTGGGATCACGACCCAAGATGAAGACAAACGCTTAAAACTGAGCTACCCACGTACCTCGAAAATCTTCAGTTTTTAAAGACAAAAAATATAACCCTATATATTAGTTAGCTATTGCTATGTAATATCCAACCACAAAACTGCAAAAGCATACAGTAATACACATTTATTTCTTGTATACCTGCAGGTCTGAGCTGAGCTGAGCCCAGCTGGGCAGTTCTGCTAGTCTCACTTGGGCTCACTCATGCATCTGGCAGATCGACTGGTAGTGTGATCTAGGTTGGGCTTTACTGGGACAGCTTTGCTTCAGCTGCTTCTGACCCTTCTTCTGTGATCATCAGACTAGCCTGAATGTGATGATGCCAGAACAGCAAGAGTAGGCCAGCCATTTGCACAAGTGCTTTTCATAATTTTGCTTAAATTCAGTTTACTTGGCTAGCATCTCCATTGGACAAAACAAGTTACACACCTGAGTCCACACTGGGAGAATACTGCAAAGTTCTACATCAAAGGGCATGGATTCCATAAGGGATGAAGAATTGGAAACAGTGTTGCGTTTGCCCATATCCTATAAAAATCCCAATTAAAAAATCATAATTATTTGTCTTTTCTACCCTACTTGAGGGCAAAGACTTTCCCCATTATAAAAATCGTAGCTACTAGTTAGTTATTAAGCATCTACTGTAAGCTAAGTGGTATACTTGGCGCTTTATATATTAGCTATAATTCTCACAATTCCGTAATGTATTTTTTTCATTTTATAGATGAGAAAACTAGGCTTAGAGAAATCAAGAGAATTTCCAAAGTAGGATTTGGATCCAGATTCATTTGACTTCAAAGCCTATACCTTTTCCATTATAATGTATTATTCTTAATTGACTTGTGTATTCCACACAGTGCTAAGTGCTTACATATATTCCTCACAGATTCTTATATATATATAGCATGTGTAGTATTTATAGAATTTGATTTTGACTATTTTTATATTTTGGGTTACTTAGAAAAGATATTTCCTAGTTATTGGATATATTAGAATGTGTTCAGTTGCAAGTAACAGGAAATAGTCAAAAGACCTTAAACAACAAAATGACTATTATAACTGGAATTCCGGTAGCTTATTAGGTTAAGGTTGGTTTAATTCAGCAGCTAAAGAGACCCCATTGTCTTTCCATCTCTTTGCTCTGTCTTTACATTGTCAACTTCATCCTAAGGTGGCTGTCATTCTTTTTTTTTTTTTTTAAGATTTTATTTATTTGTCAAAGAAAGAGATTGAGAGAGAGACAGAGAGAGAGCAAGAGAGCACAAGCACGGGGAGGGAGAAGCAGGCTCCCTGCTGAGCAAGAGACTGATGCGGGACTCCATCCCAGGACCCTGGGATCATGACCTAAGCCAAAGGCAGACACTTAACTGGCTGAGCCACCCAGGTGTCCTGATGGCTGTCATTCTACTCAAAAAGCAGCTGCCACCAACTTACATGCTATAGGTTTTCTCTTCCATATCCAAGATGGAGATGTGCAGTGCTGACAAAAACAAGAGAGAGATGCTTTGAGACAGATTGTGTGTCATCTCATAATATCTTCTTTTTAAGCTTATTAAGAAGGACACAAAGAGGGAAGTTTCTTCATAATCAAATAGTTCAGGGATCCTCTTTGTGCAGAACCTTTCAGTGCCTAGAAGATTGGAAATTTGGGGAATGAGTGAGGTATAAGGTGACAGTACTCTCTGGTCAAAAGAGTCAGCAAAATATTGCTTAGCAGATGTTTCGGGGTCCCTTTTGCCTTCTCTACTGTGGAGAAACTCTTCTTCCCTACCGTTCCAGTTTAAGAATCACTCAACTATAGACACAGCAATTGCGTGGCCTGGTGAGGTTCGTGCATTCTGTTTACAGCAAAGTCACTTCAGTCAGGCAGTTACTTGGTGCTACAAGAAATGCGCTTAGCTCATGAGTGAATGGACCTGCTCTGCGGGTGTCTGAGAAGAACTTTTTATTCACATAGCCCTCATTATCTTCTCACTCACCATTTGCACTCCCACCATACACCTTCTTTCTTTTTTAAAGAATAGTTACTTTAGAAATTCCTTGTTTATATGGGTTGATATGTGTTGTTTCTGAGTTGTTTTTCGTCAGACTTGTAATAAGCTTCATAAGAAGCCTTATATAATCAGAGAGCTTATAATGAAAGGAAACTCTGTCAGTTCAATGACCAGACTCATGCATTATTTATAAAAATGAGCAGCTAGACCCCGATTCTAGTTTCTTGATGTGCTGTAATATTGCTATTAGTTGTGCCTGCTTCTTTTTTTGCTTCTGTGTGTCCCAGTACAGAATGGATTCTCGTGGCCTTATTTACCTTGAGCCAGAAGCAGTATTGTCTGGTGCGTGCCTTGGGTCAACTTTTGCAGCATAGCCATACCTATATTTCAAGCATGGGGTGGCTTTGAGGAGACTAGTTCTACCACAGGATAGTGAAAAGGACATTCGAGATGTACCAACAATGATAGCCCCTGTGACTCAAGACTTCTAAAGGAAAGGTAAAGGTAAGAGAAATGACAGGCTGTGAATTAGCATCTGCAGGGGAAGAAAGAGATTCACTTTACATATACCACTTTGAGTGAATCTGCTGTAGGCTAGGCAGTCTGCTAGGCTCTGGGCTTATCAGGATAAAAAAGAAACCTATTCCCCTATATTTTTTATTTTTTATTGCAGTATAACAAACTACGCTGAAACTTACTGATTTAAAACAACCATTTTATTTTGCTTGTGACTTCATAGGTCAGGGATTTTGAGGGGCTTTGCTGGGTCTCTGATCCACATGTGTCAGCTAGAGGACCCACTTCCAGGATGATGGCTGCTGAATTCGCATGACTGGTGCCATAGTAAATGAAGGTGGCTTGGCCCCTCTCTTTCACTGCATGGTGTCTCATTCGCTAGGTCATTTCCATATGGCTTGAGTTTCCCATAGCATGGTGATCTCAGGACAGTTGGACTTAGCATATGTTGACTGGAGAGAGGTATAGGCCACCCAAGTGGGAGCTGAAAGGCTTCTTACGACCTACCTTTGAAGTTCCAGAACATCACTTTTGCTCATTCTCTTGGTCAGGTCTGATTCACAGGGAGGGGAATTATCAGATTCTGCATCTCACTGACCATTTTTATTCCACTGGAATGTCTTTCATGAACTCAGTATTTAGTGACTGGGGTAGTACGAAATTTCTTATTATGTCCTTCCTTAAAAGCTATTTTTAAATACCCAGCCATTATTCCATGATATTAACTCTTTTTTTTTTTTTAAGATTTTATTTATTTATTTGACAGAGAGAAACACAGCCAGAGAGGGAACACAAGCAGGGGGAGTGAGAGAGGGAGAAGCAGGCTTCCCGCCGAGCAGGGAGCCCGATGTGGGGCTCGATCCCGGGTCTCCAGGATCATGACCTGAGCCAAAAGCAGTCACTTAACCAACTGAGCCACCCAGGTGCCCCCAGAATTGACTTTTACGTTTTCTCATCTCTTGAATTCAATCAGTTCCCAATCCTTCTATTTTCTTTGTGATATCTTTCTGATTCTTCTTTCTCTGCATTCTTGCCATGATGTTCTTCTATGTTTTGATTCCTACAAAGACTTTGGCTGGTTTTCCTGTCTCTAATCTTTCTTAGCTTTAGTTTGGTATTTCACTACTCAAGTAATTGTTTAGGCATATTTTGATAATGTGATGCTTCTGTTTAAAAACTTCTGTTTAGGGGCTCCTGGATGGCCTATTTCATTGAGCATCTGGCTCTTGGTTTCACTCAGGTCATGATCTCAAGGTTGTGAGATTGAGCCCTGGGTGACACTCCACACTTAGCACAGAGTCAACTTGAATTTCTTCCCCCACCCCAGCCTCCTGTGCCTACTTTCTCTCCTTCTCTCTCTCAAAATATAAATAAATCTTTTTAAAAATTCTTTTTTAAAAAAATATGTGGGGCGCCTGGGTGGCTCAGTTGCTTAACCAACTGTCTTCGGCTCAGGTCATGATCCCGGAGACCCAGGATCGAGCCCCACATCGGGCTCCCTGCTCGGCGGGAAGCCTGCTTCTCCCTCTCTCACTCCCCCTGCTTGTGTTCCCTCTCTCACTGTGTTTCTCGCTGTCAAATAAATAAAATCTTAAAAAAAAATGTTATTTATTTATTGAGAGAGAGAGAGTGAGTGACAGAGAGCATAAGAGGGGAGAAGGTCAGAGGGAGAAGCAGACTCCCCATGGAGCTGGGAGCCCAATGCGGGACTCAACCTGTGGACTCCAGGATCATGACCTGAGCTGAAGGCAGTGGCTTCACCAACTTAGCCACCCAGGCACCCCAAATCTTTTTAAAAATTCTTAAAAACTACTGTTTAGCATTCTATACTCTATTTGATTTCAGAATATACATCCCTTCCTTTAGTTAGGCGGGTCTTTCTGCTGTCTTCTACACATGCTGGCCTTAGATGTACCTTCCAGGACCTGGGATGCCCTTATCTTCTTCTCCCTCCCACATTCCAGGTTATGTCAAATCCCAGGCTCTCTAGTGGAGCTCTGTCTCCTAAATAAGGCCAATAATAATGCTTTGTGTGGTTGGGCCCATAGTATGTCTAGGATGTTTATAGTTGGTTGTTTAGTGTAGACCCAGCTTTCAGAAGGCTGAATTAGCCCCAGTGGAAAGAGCTCAAGTCACAGATAGTGTGAAATGTCATATTTCAAGTCCTTTTACAATTAGAAGTTTATTTCATTTATACTTATAAAAATAGCTCAAAACATTCCTATAGATACCTGGTGGCATCTTTACTTTTGAAAAAGGTAGCTTTTACTTAATTTTTAGTTTGGTCATTTAGTAATAAAAAATCTCTAAATAAATTGTGCTACATGTTTTCTGCCCTTATTTTTAGTAACTCCCTATGACATTTGAGAAATAAGAATTTGAGGTTGACGGTCTAACCCACAAATAATAGAGGAGTTCATTTAGTTTACCTTATTCTTAAAGCAGTTTTCCCCTGACTCATTAGCTCGCTTCTGGCTCATTTACTCATTCAAATAATATTTATTGGGCTTCCACTATGTATCTAGTACTATTATAGGCATTAGGAATATAGTAATGGACAAAAAACAACCTCTGCCCACTGGAACGTACATTGTGATCAGCAGAGGGGTGGGTAGGAGAGTTAGACTATGCAGGAACCAAATTGTATTATATGTGGTTTAAGTGCTGTGGGGTTTGCAGTTTCAGTATGTGTACAGGGAAGGTCTCATAGAAGAAGCAAAAATTAAGGAGGTAAGGGAAGTGGGAACAGCAAGGACAAAGACATGGAGACAATATTCCTGATGTGGTTGAAGAACTCCAAGGAGGGCAATGTGGCTGCAGTGGTGAGAGTAAATAAGATAGTCGATGGGGGTCACAGAGGAAATGCGGGCCAGATCACATAGTCTTGAAGACCATTGTAAGAACTTCATCTTTTACTCAGGCTGAACTGTGAAGTCTTTGGAGGTTTTTGAGTAGAGCTATGACATGATGTGACTTATCTTTTAAAAAGATGACTCTGGCTACTGTGAGGTGGATAGACTGAAAAGGAGGCAAGGGTGAAAGCAGGGACACTAGTTAAGAGACAATTGCAGTTGAGTCTGTGCAATAAATAAACACTATGCAAAAAGGCTGAGAGATCATGGTAACTTGGACCAGAGTGCTGCTGGTGATTCTGGATCTATTTTGAGAGTAAACTAGGCTTTCCTGACGCATTACATGTGGGGTGTGAGAAGATAAAAGGAGTCAAGTAGAACTCTGAAGTTTTTGGTCAGAGCACCTGAAGGGTAGAGTTGCTGTTCATAGAGATGGGGAAGACGACAGTATATACAAGATGGGAGAGGATTGAGAGGTCAGTTTTGAACAGGTTGAGTTTGAAATATTTATTGGACATCCAAGTAGAGATGACTTCATAGATCATGGGAATTCCAAGGAGTGTTCTGAGTGATGATCCCTTACTTGTTCAGATTCTGTTCATCAGCTTTTCATTAGAAGACATTTCACCGACTTGGAAGGAGGCATTTTTCAGCTGCTATATTACTTCCTGAGTAGTAATAGTGAAAAAATCATTGAGTTGCCTGCCTGCCTACCTTCCCTCCCTCCCTCCCTCCCTCCTTTCCTTTCCCTTCCTCCCTCCTTCCCTTCCCTTCCCTTTCCTTCCCTTCCCTTTCCTTTCTCCCTCTCTCCCTTCTTTCCTTCCTTCCTTCCTTCCTTCCTTCCTTCCTTCCTTCCTTCCTTCCTTCCTTCCTTCCTTCCTTCCCTACACCAAACTCATGATCCTGAACTGAGATCAAAACTCACATGTTCTACCAACTGAGCCTGAGCCAGCCAGGCACCACCGTTTTGTTTTGTTTTGTTTTGTTTTTCACTAAATGTTTTCTATGTGCCAGGGCTTGCTAATTTTTTTTCTCTTTCTCGCTCCTCTCTCTCTCTGTTGTCTAATTATCACACAATACCATGAAATAGGTAGTATTTCCCCCATTTTATAGATGAAGAATCTGGAGGCTGAGAAAGAAATTAATTTAAGGTCTTTTTAGCTAAGTAATGGAGCTGGAATTTGAATCAAGTTCTGGCTGACTATAATCCTGTGTTTATCAGACTTTAAGCTCCTTGGGCTTGGTGAATTTGTTCACCGAGTGTTCAGCAACTGTCACATAAAGGCATGCAATAAATACTAGTTGGGTGAATGGATAAATAGATGAATGAATAAATACTGCTTCCCACACTTGAACTTACAGCAGTTAACCCGTTTGCCACAAAGACATTTGCCTCTGTCAAGGTGTTTTTGCCATTCATTTGATGCATCTTTTCTCAGTGTTAGTAGTGATAGGACAGCTGGAGGATTTAGGAAAATGCTCTAGGGGATTTCTAGGTAATCTTTCTCCTAATCCTCTCTATGACTGTGAGACAAGTGTGGCAACTGAATTCATAGAGCTCTTTTTGAGTTTACTCTAAAACAGTTTCTTTCTTTTTTTTTTTTTTTTAAGATTTTATTTATTTATTTGACAGAGAGAGACAAAGCAAGAGAGGGAACACAAGCAGGGGGAGTGGGAGAAGGAGAAGCAGGCTTCCCGTGGAGCAGGGAGCCCGCTGTGGGCTTGATCCCAGGAATGTAACCTGAGCTGAAGGCAGACACTTAGCAACTGAACCACCCAGGCGCCCCTCTAAACCGGTTTCTAACAGAAGTTTTGACAAGTGTACTTTTCTTAACTTGATAAATGGTATCATTCACAGGAATTGGGTCCGTGTAGGCCACTGAGAGCTAGCTGTTCCTACTTTGGATCCTGTAGAAGAATGAAGGACGGTGGAAGGAGGGTGGTTTCCCAATATACCTCATACATTCCTGCTACTCAGGGCATTTCAGCATTCCTACACCAGACACATCATCAGTTGTCTGCACTTTCTGTGTTTACTTGTTCTTTATGTTGGTCTTTTCTTGTTATCATGGTCACCATTATTTGCTTATATAGTAAATTCTTAGATCAGTGATTTCCAAAGTAAATCATAAGCATTTCTTTCCCTAACAGCCATTTTAGCACATTTCACCTTCCTATAGTAATTGCTTATGTCTGTTTTCTACTCAGCATATAATTAAGCAGATACTTTGTGTCAAGGGCCAATTTAGGTCAACTTCAAAAAAGAGAAGCAAGTCTATGAAGGTGGTAGAACAATGTGTAGCACAAGTAGCTGCTTAATAAATGTTAATAACTTATGAAAGTATTACTGTGCTTAGCTTTTCTATTTAGCTGATAGTTTTCTTTTCCTTCATCCCTGACCTCTCCCACTTTCTATGTCTTACCTATCATCATGTCCTATCCACTTTACCTTCTTCCTATCTTGAATCCATTTACCTTACACCACTTTCTTTTGCCACCATCTTGCAGTACCTTTTAACTAGTCTGTCAGTCTTCTTCTCCCCTTAAATCCATACTACCTATGTTGCCAGCCAAGTGGTCCTTTTAAAGTACAAATCTATATTTTAACCATCTTAGCCATTTGTAAGTGTACAGTTCAGTAGTTAGTATTAAACATGTTTACATTTTGCAACTGATCTCCAGATCTTTTCATCTTTTACTTTCTGTTTCTATGATTTTGACCGCTCCAGGTACCTCACAGAAGTGAAATCACACAGCATTTTGTCTTTTTATGACAGGCTTATTTCACTTAGCATAACGTTCTAGAGGCTCATTGATGTAACATGTGACAGGATTGCCCTCCTTTTTAAAGATGAAAAAATATTCCATTGTAAATACGTACCACATTTTACTTATCCATTCATATGTTGATGGACCTAAGTGCAGTGGGTTTTTGTTGCTGTTGTTTTTGTAGCATAGTGTTTTAATCAAATCAAATTTTGTTTCTCCCTGCATAAACCTTTCTGTGGCTCTTCATTGCCCTGAGGGTCAAGTCAAAACATTTAATCCTACTACTGCTTGTCTGTGTAGCCTCATTGCTCATTTCTCTGACTTCTTTGCTGCTGTCTCAATTGTGTACCACAGTTATATTGAACCTTTTCAGTTCCACAAACGGGATGTGATCCTTTCCACTTCTGGGTCTGTGTACCAGTTTTTCTGTCTGCCTAGAACACAACCTGTCCTTTTCCTATTGGCCTGGCCAACTCCTACTCAACTGATTTTCTCTTGGAAGCTCTTTCTAATATACTAAGGTTTGGTACCCCTCTTATTTACTTACATATTGCAATAGTATTTATATATATATTTTTAAAGATTTTATTGATTTTTTTGACAGAGAGAAATACAGCTACAGAGGGAACACAAGCAGGGGGAGGGAGAGAAGGAGAAACAGGCTTCCGCCGAGCGGGGAACCCGATGTGGGACTCGATCCCAGGTCTCCAGGATCGTGACCTGAGCCAAAAGCATTCGCTTAACCAACTGAGCCACCCAGGTGCCCCTATCATTGTTTTTTTAAAAATATTTTATTTTATTTATTTATTTGACAGAGAGAGAGAGATAGGGAGAGGAGGGGGAGACAGCAGGGGGAGTGGAGAGAAAGAAGCAGGCTTCCTGCTGATTAGGGAGCCTGATGTGGGGCTCGATCCAGGACTCTGGGATCATGACCTGAGCCGAAGGCAGACGCTTAATGACTGAGCCACCCAGGCGCCGCTTATCATTGATTTTTATTCACAGTTTGTGTGTGTAGGTTATAAATTCCTTAAGGGCAAAGACCATTTTATTTATATTGATATCAGTTGGGTCCTATTAGAGTGCCTGAGAAATGATAGCTGTGTATCATATTTGTTGTGAATAATCAGTGGCATTTTCTGGCTCAAAACCTTCAGTGATTTCTTCATTGATGGATTTTATAACCTTAGTTGCTTACCAGAATTGCTTAGGAGCTTCTTAGAAATTGCAGATGCCAGGACCTCACACAAGACCCACTGAATTATAAAGTCTTGGGAGAGGAATAGGCATCTGTATTTAAAAACTTTATTAACTTATAATAGGTGCGTAGGTTATTCTGTGCACAGCTAGGGTTAAAACATGGAATTCAGGGGGTGCCTGGATGGTTCAGTTGGTGGAGCACCTGCCTTCAGCTTGGGTCGTGATCTCAGGGTCCTAGGGTTGAGCCCCTCATTGGGCTCCCCGCTCAGCGGGGAGCCTGCTTCTCCCTCTCCCTCTGCTGCTCCCCCTGCTTGTGTTCTCTCTCTCTCCCTCTCTCTCTCTCTGTCAAATGGATAGATAAAATCTTTAAAAACAACAACATGGAATTCAGGATACTCTTAGCTTGGTATCCTCGTCATTTGTACTCTAGAATCATCTTGCCTTTTTTCTGCTAGGTCTTCTTTAACAAGTATTCTATCATTCAGATGAACTGGTTTTCATGTGTTTACTAAACATGGTCTGCATTTTTTTACCTTTTTATTCATATTTCTTTATCTTAGGATGTACTCTTTCCCTTATTGTATAGAAATCTTCTTTCCCTTGAAGCCTTGGTTGAAAGTCTACTTATTTCTCCATAAAATCGTTTCTGATTCTTTGCCATCGTTTGCTCCCTGCTCCTTGCCAAACCTGGCCGTTCCATTGATCTTCTTTTCTCTTTGAGAGACCAACCATAGGAGAGACTTATATTAGAGAGTATATGAGAGATGTGGGTGGTTTGGACTGGGATAGTATGTATGTAAAGCTCTCTCTCTCTATATATATATAAATTTTTTGATACCTCTCTTATTACACATTCTGCCGTGTATTAAAGTTTTTTTTGCTTGGTTTCCCTATATAACTGTAAGCTTCCAGAGTAGAAGAAACCCAGGCTTTGGGGTCAAAAAGCTTGAGTAAAAATCCAGGCTCCACCATTTTTAGATGAATAACCATAGGCAAATAATTTAAATTCTCTAGGCTTGATTTCCTCCTTATAAAAATTTTTTTAAAAGGATAACAAGAGGGGCGCCTGGGTGGCTCAGTTGGTTAAGCGACTGCCTTCGGCTCAGGTCATGATCCCAGAGACCCGGGATTGAGCCCCACATCGGGCTCCCTGCTCGGCGGGAAGCCTGCTTCTCCCTCTCTCACTCCCCCTGCTTGTGTTCCCTCTCTGTGTTTCTCTCTGTCAAATAAATAAAATACTAAAAAAAAAAAAAAAAAAAAGGATAACAAGAATGTTTTGGGATGTTACAAGGTTCAAATGAGATAACTATGAAAGTGCCTTATAAAACCAATTAGTTGCTGATTATTATAGGGATAGTATTTTATTTATCTGTATATTCCTGATCTCCCAGCAGTACTTTGTAGTTAGAAGACACTTTATAGATACTGACTGAATGATTGAATTGGGGGAGAAGGAAGCACATTTTATGCCATCTTAAAAATGTATTTTATTTTATTTTATTTTTAAAGATTTTATTTATTTATCATGACCCGAACCAAAATCAAGAATCTCAACTAAGCTACCCCGGTGCCCCCCAAAACTTTTTTTTATTATAAAATCAGACATAATCATAAAAGAAATAGCTATTATTTCTGAAATGTTGTGTTATGTGTATTTTCTTTTTTCATCCTTAATGACAACCCTCTCCCTCTGATCTCAGATAGTTGTTATTACTGCTATTTTATGTAAGAAGAAACCTGAGAATAGATAAAATTTGGAAAGTGATTCTCCCACTTTTTACCTACTTAACTCCTCAATTTTTAAGCCTTGGTTTAATTTTTTACTTTATCAAAATGGCTTTTCCTAATGACCTCCCCACCTCCAGATTATGAGGTCCCTTCTGATTCTATTTATTAGTATTCTTTTTTTTTTATGAGATGTAGCACATCTCATAACATATAATTCTTCATTTATATGAATGTTTGTTTATTGTCTCTCTCCCTCCCATATATCCATAAGGACTGGGGCCACTTTCTGTTTTGTTTACCACTAGCAAGAAATAGGTAGCAGGTCATTGAAGGGACAGATGTTGTTGGGTTAGAAGAATTAGTTGGGCTTTTTCAGGCACTGCCTTTCTATCAAGCTAGGAAAGCTGAAAGCTGAAGACAATGTTGTTAGATGTTGGGAGGCTGGACTGTTAACTGAGGGTACCACAGTTAAGGAGAATAGTTGTGTTTAGTGTGGTTCTTATTCTCTTCACTACCTGTTTTTCTTGATGAAGCTAATATGGATTGCTTTGGCTACTTGCAAAGATGTTACAGAAGGAAAATGTCTGATATGGGGCTTAGAATGGATTGCCTTTCAGATCTATTCTGTTATATTGTTTTCTATAGACTTGGGGATTGTTTTACCTATGAATATGTACTTTGTACTTCTGAAAAAAATTTATCCATCATGGCAAGTGAGATAAGTAAGGAAGTATAATGTATATATGCTAATACTAACTTACCTTTTTTTTTTAGATTTTATTTATTTGCGAGAGAGAGAGTGAGTGAGAGAGAGCATGAGAGGGGAGAAGGTCAGAGGGAGAAGCAGACTGCCCCCTCCCCCACAGAGCTGGGAGCCCGATGTGGGACTCGATCCCGGGTCTCCAGGATCATGACCTGAGCTGAAGGCAGTGGCTTAACCAACTTAGCCACCCAGGCGCCCCTTACCTTTTTTCTTTTTTTAAAATTTATTTATTTGTTTTGAGAAAGAGCAAGCAGGAGGAGGGGCAGAAGCAGAGGAAGAGAGAGAATCTAAACCAGACTCCATGCTGAGCAGGCAGGGAGTCCAGTGTGGGGCTGGATCTTATGACCCTGAGATCATGATCTGAGCTGAAATCAAGAGTCTGATGCTAACCGACTAAGTCACCCAGACTAACCCAGCCCCCTGACTAACTTATCTTGTATATAAGGTCATCATAAGGTATTTCTGAGAATACCTAAAAGATAAGGAGGCATTCATGAAGATCAGATAGAAGAACGTTAAAATTTGGAGAAAAAGACAGAGGCTAGATCATGCAGGGTCTTACAGGCCATGGTAAGGATTTTGAAATTTATTTTAAATACAGCAGGAAGCCTGAAGGGTTTTTGATAGGAGAGAATATGATACAATTTGCGTTTAAAACATAGTAGCTTGGCTGCTCTGGGGAGAATAGATTGTTGAGGGGCAGTAGTCGGGCATGGAGACCAACCATAGGAGAGACTTATATTAGAGATTATATGAGAGATGTGGGTGGTTTGGACTGGGATAGTATCTATGTTAAGCTCTATCTTGAAATAGAAGCACAAGGTCTTGATTGTGACTTTGACAAGCAGAATGAGAAATCAGATGGTGCCGTTTCTAGGTAGGTGGTGGTACCATTTACTGAGATGTGGAAAGCTTGGAGAGTATAGCTGGAATATTTCTTCTTCTGCTGCTGTATGTGCATTACCTGGGAACTTTTTTTTTGTTTTAACATAATGTTGTAATTGGCATAGTTTCTTCACTATAGAAGACGAGGCTCCATCTCTATC
>PITA01004041.1:40123-129529 GCA_004023965.1 Spilogale gracilis
TTTTTTTTTTTAAAGATTTTATTTATTTGACAGAGAGAAACACAGCCAGAGAGGGAACACAAGCAGGGGGAGTGAGAGAGGGAGAAGCAGGCTTCCCGCCGAGCAGGCAGCCCGATGTGGGACTCGATCCCGGGTCTCCAGGATCATGACCTGAGCCGAAGGCAGTGGCCCAACCAACTGAGCCACCCAGGCGTCCCTCCATCTCTATCTTAGCCCAGCTTAAGGCTCTTCCTTGGGCAAGACCTTCCTGGTCTAAGCTCTGAAGACTGAGGTAGGTGATGAGGGCTGACTCATGGAGAGTGGAGAAGGAATCCCTATATGTAGATAGATGGTTAGGGACACTTCATTCCTAAGTTCATTCAACAAGTATTTATGGGAGCCTACTTTATCAGACACAGTATTGAACCTGTTTTCACTGAACTCATGAAATGAAGTTAATTATGTGTCAGGACCCTTTGAATTTATTGGAAATGGTTTCAGAATTGAATGATATGCTCATTTTCTGCGTGTAGTCATTTGGAAAAAGATTTTTTTCAGTTTAGAATCCCCTAAATCCTTCCGAATAGCATCATATCCAGATCTGCTGTTTTACTTAAATTGAGAGTTGGCATTAGACTAGCATTAGCTGCTTCCTTGAGATTCCCAGTGGCTGACAGAGGAAAGATAATTTTGAACAAGTTGGGAAAAAAAATCTTAAAATAAAAATTATACTGAAGATCAACCACCTGATTTTTCTCATTCTCTCATTAAAGAAGGTACATCATTCTGACACCTGAGATGGTTTGAAACCAAGGAAAAGAAAAGGCTCTCCTTTCTTGTTTGAAGATGTAGATGCTTATATACGAGACCTCAAATCTATTTTGTCTGCAGTAGAACTGGCTGGGTCCTTTGTCTCCACCCCTTCCTTTGATAACTCAGTAGTCTTCATGAATTTCTATGAACATGAGGGTATTTTTTACTTATTTGACCCTCAGCCTTTGGAAGAGATTTCTGCCTGCACTTAGAGTAACTAAGGCTGGGAAGCTATCTTCCACATAGCAAGTTGGAAACCTTTCCTTCCTTTCCATACCCTCCACCTACCATTTGCCACTGGAAGATACCATTTAAACTTGTAGTTTGCTTCTTTTAACTTTTGCTTGATTTATTCCTTATTCCAAGGCCAAGTGGTGTGCTAATATAGGCAGAGTAGGTAGAAGAAATGGTTCATTTGAAGATGCCACTCCTTTGATATAAATCACCTTAATTAGAAACTTAACTTCTTTTGGTTTCTATTTTCTTTTTGTCCATTGTCAGCCCCTATCCCTCAGCTCTGGTGGGAACACAGGATGTGTTTTTCTTTCTTAACGGATGGCGTTCTCTCTGAGCCCAATCATCAGGGAATGTCAAAGATTCCTATGTGGGTCTGCTGAGTGCAGGGTTGTAGGAGATGTGGGGTAGCAAACTGGAGAGAAAAATAATTTTAAGCATGAACCCAATAGCCTTATGGATTTAGGGATATGAAAACAGACTGGATGGAGTGGTTAGGATCCCTGGGCTGATTTTAAATCATGCCTGTAAACCATTGATTGTTAGTAGAGCTTCACAGTAGAGTAGAATAAAGAAACAGTCTTGCTATTTCTTAGTTTATTTCTTTGAGAAGATTTATTCTGTGGGTTTTCTTTTAATGTTTATTTAAACAACTTTGACTTTGAGAACGAGATGTTTGGTGGAAGAGTTAAAAATCTATGGGGAAAGCTTAATCACACTTTTTTAAAAAATTTTTATTTATTTATTTATTTATTTGACAGAGAGAGAGAGATCACAAGTAGGCAGAGAGGCAGGCAGAGAGAGAGGAGGAAGCAGGCTCCCTGCTAAGCAGAGAGCCCGATGCGGTCCTCGATCCCAGGACCCTGAGATCATGACCTGAGCCGAAGGCAGAGGCTTTAACCCACTGAGCCATCCAGGCGCCCACAGTTGTATTTTTTAAGTTGATATGATTTTGACCACTTTAAGGAGTTTGCCTTAAAAAGTATCCTCAGAATTTTATATCACTGAGTGTCCAAATGCACTGTTTTGTATTTCATTTTATTTCCAGATATTATTACCATAATATCTGCCATATAGTAGGCATTATTATTATTTAAAATATTTTATTTTTAAATAATCTCCACACCATTGAGGCTCTAACTCACAACCCTGAGATCGAATCATACACCCTATCAATTAGCCAGCCAGGTGCCCCCAATTATAGGCATTATTAAATATTTGTTTTAGATGGTATTTATCAGAAAAATTCTCTAAAGGCACACTTCCCTTTTGATCTTAAATTACAGTAATGCTGAACTGGGATGACTTCTAATAAAAGAGAACTTAAAACCTGCCTGCATTTATTTAAATATACTATTCATTTGTTCATTCAACAGTTTACTGCTCACTGGATACTGGGCTCACAAAGTTGAGAAAGACCTGGTTCCTACCATCAAGGTTATAGTACAGTGTGATAAGCAATAGTAGAAATACATACAGGGGTCTAATTCTACACAAAGTGTAGAAGTGTGGAACGGAGTGTTAGGAAATGCTTTCCAAAATAAAAGACTTGAATTAGGTTTAGGAGGATAAGTAAGAGTTAACCGAGCTGTGAAGGGGAAGAAGGGTGTTCTGGGCAATAGATAAGCACATATGAAGGCAGAGAGAGTGAAATATTTAAATATGCTGAAACACATTTTGGGTTTCCTTTCTCTTTGGGTCACTTCATTACTACTGACTGTTTTAGTCAGGCAAGCGCTGGTGGACCTCCTGAACAGTGGCAAAATTGGGTTTTGGCAGATGGAGGGATATATGCTTGTAGTGGCTGCAGAACCTCGAGCTGAGAACAGGAGGCTCCTTTGGAGCACAAGCCTCCCACAGGGCGCTCTTGGGATGCCTGTCCTGAAATTACCCAGGGCAGTAACAAAGCTTTCTTTTCTTCTTCAAACCAAGCCAGCAGGATGGGATGTCTGCTAGCCTTTGTGTTTGGAGCCAACCAAAAAACATACAGTGGCTAGCACAATGGCATTGTTGGGCTTCAGTGAAAACTAGGTCTGGGCTGGGCCCTTGTCTGTAGAAGGCTTATCCAAAGAACAGAGATTTGACAAGTCATTGATTGGGCTATTTGACATTGATGCTGGTTTCTGATGTGTTTTTGACTTACTGATGGCACATAAGATGATAGGATCTCTTCCTATTGCTTCTCTGAACACCTGAATTTGGAATCTCTGAGTTACCTTTCTTCTTCAGTTTTCATATTTACTACCCAGTGTCTATATCCTTTAGATTCTATCTCTGTGTATTCTAACTCTAGCCCACCTATTATGTCTATAATATAATAACACTCTAAGTCAGCAATTTGGTCACCTCTCATTTGGACTGTTGCACTACCCTCCAAACTTTCCTCTAGTTCCTCCTGTATACTTGGGCATGTATTAGGTTCCTAGGGCTGCCATGACCGCAGTGTGGGTGTCTTATAACAACAGAAATTGATTCTTTTACAGTTCTGAAGATTGGGAGCCCAAAAATCAAACTGTTGACAGGGCCATGCTCTCTCTCTCTGAAAGCTTTAGGGGAAGATCCTTCCTTGCCTCTTTCTAGCTTCTGGTGGTGTTTCTTGGCTTATACACGCATTACTCACATCTCTGCCTTACTTATTACATAACATTCTCCCTGTGTGTCTGTGTCTCTTCTCTTTTTATAAAGATACCAATCTTATTGGGTTAAGGGTCTACCCTACTCCTGTATGATCCCATCTTTATTTGATTTTCCATCTGCAAAGACTTTCTTTCCCAAAAAGGTCACATTTATAATTACCAGCGGTTAGGACTTGAACATATCTTTTGGGGGGACATGATTCAACACACAACAGATTATAGTATACTTCACCTATAAACTTTAGTGCTCCTGTGGTCTGACAGATTATTTCATCTTGGTGTTCCAGAATGTTTGTAAGAATTACATGTTTATAATAATAAATATAATAACAGCTATAGATGACAACTGACATATACTGAGAACTTTCTTGATATTCTTCTAAGTATTTTACACACATCAACTGATTGACTCTTCATAACTCTATAGATTACATGCTAATCTTTTTTGGGAGGGTAGATACTATTCTTATTCCTACTTTATAGATGAGTATTAAAAAAATTGAATGACCAACCTAGGGTCACACAGCTAGTCACAGGTGAGATTCAGTCCTCAGCAGTCTAATTCCATAATATGTGGGCTTTTTCACTATACCGTACTGTCCGTCTTTACTTTTTAGCTTATCCATTCTCCCTATTTATACCTTACTCATGAAAAAGTAAAGGAATAGCTACTAATCTCCGTTGTTCATCTTTGTGTTCCTTTTGCACAGAATGTCTTTTTTGTTTGTTTGTTTGTTTTTAAGATTTTATCTATTTATTTATTTGACAGAGAGAAACACAGCGAGAGGTGGTGTCTGGGTGGCTCAGTTGGTTAAGCAACTGCCTTCGGCTCAGGTCATGATCCCGGAGACCCAGGATCGAGCCCCACATCAGGGCAGGAAGCCTGCTTCTCCCTCTCTCACTCCCTCTGCTTGTGTTCCCTCTCTGGCTGTGTTTCTCTCTGTCAAATACATAAAATCTTAAAAAAAAAAAAAAGAAAAGAAAAGGAAAGGAAAGAATGAAAGAAAGCCAATGGAATAACCCAGGGAGGGATTATGAAGGTAAGATATTGA
Source organism: Spilogale gracilis (assembly GCA_004023965.1). Classification (NCBI taxonomy): domain Eukaryota; kingdom Metazoa; phylum Chordata; class Mammalia; order Carnivora; family Mephitidae; genus Spilogale; species Spilogale gracilis. The sequence goes on from PITA01004041.1 coordinate 44,838, forward strand.
TGGTGGGCAGAATGAGTTGTATACGATGAGCTAAGCACTATGCTGGACATACTTTGTATGCCTTATTTCTTTTAATTAATCCCTGTCTTTAATTAAACACCAAATCCTGTTGCTTCTACCTCTAAGATGTCTCCAGATATTAACCTCCTTTCCATTCTTGTGGTCATTGTCTTTTTCACCCCTTCCTACCTGGATGATTCCAGAAGCCTCCTAACTATTCTCCTGGCTTCAATTCCTGGCTTTTCCATACAGTTTTCACATTACTGTTAGAATGATATTTTCTTTTCTTTCTTTTTTTTTTTTTTTAAGATTTTATTTATTTGACAGAGAGAAACACAGCCAGAGAGGGAACACAAGCAGGGGGAGTGAGAGAGGGAGAAGCAGGCTTCCTGCTGAGGAGGGAGCCCGATGTGGGACTCGATCCCGGGTCTCGGGGATCATGACTTGAGCCGAAGGCAGTCGCTCAACCAACTGAGCTACCCAGGCGCCCCTGATATTTTCTTTATAGCATAAATGTTACTGTTCTGTGTGAAAAGAAAATTATAGGTGATTATCACCTCGACTGGACAGTAAAGTAAACTAGACTGTGAATTAAAAGCAAAGACTGGCCCCACTTAGCTTTGTGTTTTCACAAATAGGCTTTCAGTGCTTGTAAGATAAAAGATATTATATCTTTTAAAAAAAGAAATAACTTTATTCCTGAGCGGAAGGCAGTCCCTTAACCAACTGAGGCACCCAGGCGCCCCTGACATATGATTTCTTGCATACATAATATTGTTTAGTCTCCAGCACACATTTATTTATTGACTGCCTTTTAGGAAAAGAGTCTTTTAATGACATCAGGTATCAAAAACAAATGCAATGGTAGAAACTCTGTTATAGTATTTTATTAGACCACGTGTTGGAAAGGCAGGTTTTGGTGTAGATAAAGTTATGGACAGTCACTAAGAGGTACTGAAGTGCCTTTAACTCCTGGTTGGCTGCTCTTACAGTTTTCTGAACTTGAAAGTTTGAAAGGACAACAATAAAAAATGTAAAAACTTCTCTCTCCAGTAGATTATTTAAATGCATTGCCAATGCCTTAGGCCTTAGGTTGTTTTGTAGAGCTGCTCAAGGGAGTGGTCTGGAAGAAAACAAAGCAAAGCAGCTGTTACCCTCATCCTGGGAAACTGAATGTGCTAGTGTAGTTATCTTGCCTCTGCTTCCCACAGGGGGATTTGCGCAGAGGACACACCAGCTGAGCCTGGGCTGGGAGTTGCTTATGGGGAAGTGAGCGTCCCAACTAATGGGCACACAGAGTGTGTAGCAATTAGGAATAGTCCTTGTTGGCAGATCTCAAACTTCCTCTCTTCATACATGAGATGTCTTGAGACACTCAGAAATTGTGATTTCTGAGGGCCCAGAGGCTTATCAGAGCACTCTCAAAATATTCGCCAAAGGCAGGCAAGAGAAACGGGTTGTAACAAGAAACTCATTGAGTTTCCCTCTCTGGTCCTGGTTTGTGCTTCTTCCATCTTGCCTGGAACAAACCAGAGCTACTAATGGTGCGATTCCTCACCTTGCTTCACTTTTCTCCTCTGCTCTCCACCTTCTGCCTTGATCTATGGATTTCTCAGGTCTTCAGAGACATGCTGAAAAGAGTAAATGTGTGTTTTTCTGAACCAGAAATCAAGAGTCCTGGCTTAGCTTGGCCCAGAGAGAATGCATATACAGCCTTTACATCATGGTCTTTTCTGCCTGGCCCTCAGGGAAACCTCAGTGGCTCCTGAAGTCAGGCCTTCTATCAAAGAAGTGAACCACCACTTTTTTAGTTCTTTCTGACTCTCAGAACTAAAGAAATTTGTCTGCATGATGAGATGTCCACTATATTGCTCCCAAGTAGCTTGGTTTGCAAGTTCAGTTTCTTTTTAGCAAATTGTCTCCTCAAATGTGAGCTGTAGACAGATTAACTAGAGTGAAGAGATGAAAGGCACTATGTTAATGCTGTCAGTATGCCTCATTTTGAGATTTCCAAGATGGATTATCAAGCTGAATGAAGCAGATTGACGGGTTTCCCTTTTGAGAAATTAGGTATATTTTTAGCCATTCTCTCTGCGGTGCAAAGCCTGAGCCGCCTCATCCAAGGATATGAAGTGCTGCCTCGTGCTGCCCCCAACTGGCTCTTTTTAGTGCTTGTGTTACCACATCATGACTTCTCAGATTATATGGCACTTAAATTTTTTTCTGAGCACTTTCATATGCTTGTATTAGATTCTTATGATGACTTTGTGAGTTATATAGATCAGGAATTATCTATTTTACAGGTAGGAAAACTGAAGGATAGCCTCATAAGTTGATTTGTCCAGAGGTAATTGGTTATTAAGAGCCAGAACTGGACTAAAATTCAGATCTCTTGATTGCTATCCCTTTAGGTCCCCTAGTTGTTTGAAAATTCAGTATCACCCCCCCAAAATAGGTATTTAAGAGCTTAATTTTAGGTTTAGAAGAATTTTCCCTTTTTCTCACATGGAAGGAGGAAGAAGATAATGTATCATGTAAGGTCTGAATAAATTCATGATCTTACTGGCAAAAAAATTTGAGCTCCTGTTCTGTATGAGGCTCTTCGACTCAGATGCTGTGGCTTATAAATCTAATGTAATGTAGTGGTAAAGAACATGGACTCCAGGGGCGCCTGGATGGCTCAGTTGGTGAAGCGACTGCCTTCGGCTCAGGTAATGATCCCGGAGACCCGGGATCGAGCCCCACATCGGGCTCCCTGCTCTGCAGGAGGCCTGCTTCTCCCTCTCTCACTCCGCCTGCTTGTGTTCCCTCTCTGGCTGTGCTTCTCTCTGTCAAATAAATAAAATCTTAAAAAAAAAAAAAAAAGAACATGGACTCTGGGTCAAACTGTCTGGGTTTGAACCGTGGCTCTTAAACTTTTAAATGCTTTTTATAAAAATGAGAACAATAGTACACTTAATTCATAGGGTTATGTGCAGATTAAATGAGATAATTAATGGTAAGTTCTTAGACTAGTGCCTAGCACAAAGTAAGCACTATGTAAATAAATATTAGCTCTTGTTATTGTTGTTTTGTTGCTATGTTATTATTATTATTACACTTATCATCTCTATATAAATACATTTATTTGTTCTTTTTTTTTCAAAGCAGAGCAGCCCTTCATGAATATGTACAAATGATGACCAGCCAAATCTATTGAAAGAGTACATCTTCACATAGTTTCTCCATAGCCTTATCTTCTACTAACTCCTCAGTTCACTTTGTTCTTTTTTTTTTTTTTTTTTTTTTTTTTTTTTTTTTTTTTTTTTTTTTTTTTTTTTTTTTTTTTTTTTTTTTTTTTTTTTTTAGTTCATTTTGTTCTCAACTCTGGTCTTCACCAACTGTTCTCACCATAGTTGCCAATGACTTTTTTTTTTTAAGATTTTTATTTATTTATTTGACAGAGAGAAACACAGCGAAAGAGGGAACACAAGCAGCGGGAGTGAGAGAGGGAGAAGCAGGCTTCTGGCTGAGCAGAGAGCCTGATGTGGGGCTTGATCCTGGGTCCCCAGGATCATGACCTAAGCCGAAGGCAGTCGCTTAACCAACTGAGCCTGCTTTGTACTGGTACAAGAGCCACCCAGGCGCCCCGCCAATGACTTCTTAATTGCAAATTCAGTGGACAATTTTCCTGCTCACCTTACTTACCCTTATAGCATTTGATACTTTCGGTCATTTCCACGTCTGGAATATTCTCCTTCTTTGGTTTCTGTGGTACATTCTTGCTTGGTTCTTCCTCTGCCTGCTCCTTTAAATGTTACTGTTCCTTAGGATTCTGTTAATTTCTCACCTTATATCTTAACCCCTGGACAACTTCATACATCCCTTGGCATCAATGTTGCACATTATTACTGTCTCCTAAATGTTGGTCTTTAACTCAGACTTTGTTCCTAAACTTTCAGCTCTTTTTAGGACATCACCTTGACTGTCCCACAAGTGCTTAAACTCAACATGTCCGAGCTGACCTCACTATTTTTTTTTAAAGATTTTATTTATTAGAGAGAGAGAGAGAGAGAGAGAGAGAACATGAGAGGGGAGAAGGTCAGAGGGAGAAGCAGACTCCCCGCGGAGCTGGGAGCCCGATGTGGGACTCGATCCCGTGACTCCAGGATCATGACCTGAGCTGAAGGCAGTGGCTTCACCAATTGAGCCACCCAGGTGCCCCTGACCTCACTATTTTTTAACCTTGCTGCTGCTTCTAAAAACCTGTCCTTCACTCTATTTTGTGGATATGAGTAATGGCATCCAGGGACCAATGGCCCAGGATCAACCTAGAGATTTTCATTGTGCTCATCCCCTCCCCCCATCTAGATTGTCATCAAGGTGTGTGTGTGTGTGTGTGTGTGTGTGTGTGTGTGTGTGTGTGTGTGTGTTTAACTCTGCCATCTAAGTATATCTGGAATCTTGCTCTGTTCCAGTGTCTCTGTTATTGCCTTAACCAATGAGCCCTTCTTTCACCAGGGTTATCGCAATAATTGCCTATTCACCCTTCTCCATGTTATATATCAATCATACCGTAATCTTTTCTTTGAAAAGCAAAGACAATCATTTTGCTCTTATTTTGGACTTATTTTGTTCTGACAGACAAGATCTTAAGTCCATATATCTTAGCAAAGTATAGTGGCCTTACCTGTTTCTACTATTCATGCACTCTGGCTATATTGAGTGAATTATTTCCTGAATACACCTTGCACTTCATGTATAACTTTGGATATACTGCTCCTTCTGTATGCATTGTCTGTCTTTCCTGTTCCCCTAGGTCATCCTTTTGATTCGTTATTTCCTCTGTACAGCTTCTTCTGATGTGCCCCTATTGACTTTGTAACTTTCTCCTCTGCAGTCATAGTGCTCTTGTACCAGTACAAAGCTGTATTTGAGCATTTACCACATGGTGCTGTTTGTACCCCTTAATAGATTGTCATCTCTGCAAAGGAGGGGCCCTTTGTGTGCAGCGCCTACTGTAGTGCCTGGATGCCGAATAAACCCTCGGTAACTTAAAACAAAATTAAAAAAACAGAATCTCTATCTTCCAGGTGTTTATTCTCTAGAATCTCTAATGGTTTCTCTACCAGCCTAAATGTTTCTAGGTTTAAAAATGGTGGCTAGGTTTTTCCTTTTGTTTTGCAGTATATCAACTCTGGAAACCTGGAACAGTTGCTAGACAGTAACCTGCACTTGCCGTGGACTGTGAGGGTGAAACTGGCTTATGACATAGCAGTGGGCCTCAGCTACCTTCACTTCAAAGGCATTTTCCATCGGGACCTCACATCTAAGGTATGAAGGTGTTATTTGCACAACTCTTTGAGACACTGTCTTCCATTACCAAAAAGCTATGTTAAGAAACCAGTCATTAATGAGCTTTGAAATGATGAAGTTCTCATATAGATTTATAGATTTAACATTTAGCCACAGAGGATATGACTTACTATCTGTATAGCTAGTCCTTAGAAAGCCAGTATTGATTTTTATTTCAGAGAGAGAGCAAGTAGGGGGAGGAGCACAGGGAGAGAATCTTCAGATTCCTCACTGAGCAGGGAGCCTGATGGGGGCTTCACCTCACGACCATGAGATCATAACCTGAGCTGAAACTGGGTACAGCAGGAACCTTTGAGTGTTGAGCCAGGCAACACATGTATCTTAAGAATCTTAATCCTTGATGCAGTCTGAATGAGTGTTGCAGGAGCAGGTGACATGGGAGGGTTAAGAGATTCCTGTCCTATAGGAGTGATAGCAGTCATTGCAATTTGGGGGCCTGTGCCTTAGAGTTCTCTTTCTTGGCCTTCTGGAGGTAGCTCTTAACTGAGAGCAGTTCACTGGTTTTGTCATCTGAGTGCAGGTTTTGAGGACTATAATGTACTGACCCATTTTCTCTCTGTGTGATTGAGTTTCTGCCCTTCTGCCAGTTCTTCTTTGGCATCAGCTAGTTTCTTGCTGGCCAGATTGCTGTGTGACCAGGTTAGAAAAGAGTTGTTTTTAGAGGAAGTTGGCTGTGCTACAAGACAGGCACTCCAGGGCCAAGTGGCCAGCCAACCACCAAGACCAGGTTTATATAAATAGCATTGTTTGATCATTGATGTGGGAACTATAAGCCATTTAATATGACTTCTGTGCAAGAGCTGATTGAAAGTCTTCTAGAGAGGTGTTGGGGAGTTTGTACTTGCCCAAGAATAGCTGTCATTTCATTCTCCACCCTCAACACCTACACATGCACACATATAGACATGCATACCAGACTCCCGCACTCCTTCTGTCCTGAAGGAGGGGTGAGGGAGCTTGTTATGAGACAAAATGTGCAAAAGGGACACAAAAAAGTTGTATTCTCAAAGCCAATAAGGCCTAGAACGGTAAGTCCTTGGCTACCTCACACGACAGTGGTTCTTGTGTTCCAAACAGCACTACTGCCCCTGAGGGATCCTGGCCTTTGGTTTATAAACTGTTACAGAGAAAATAGGTTTGGGGAGGCGGATGGGGGTCCCCTCGGTGTCGCAGGGCCATTTGTAGTCAGCTACACTGTTACCCAAGCAGCATTAAGATGGCAAGTGGAGGGGCGCCTGGGTAGCTTAGTCAGTTTGGCATCTGACTCTTGGTTTTAGCTCAGGTTATGATCTCATGAGTCTTGAGATGAAGTCCCCCATCAGGCTCCCTGCACAGTGAAGAGTCTGAAGATTCTCTACCTCTGCTCCTTCCCCTACTTACTCTCTCTCTCTGAAATAAATAAATAAATCCTAAAAAAAAGATGGCAAGTGGAATCTGGTGACCAGTTGAAGCCTAGCTATGAGGAGTCCTTTACCTTTATTGGGACCTATAAGGGTTGGGACCTGAAAGAGGTAGTATCTTATCCCCTTATTAGCCTTTTTTCCTCCCTTAGAATGTTTTAGACAATCAAGACTAACTTGCGCTTGTTCTAGGCAAATGGATAGGGTCATATCAAGACACTACCTTGGGTTGATAGCCTTCTTTCACCTCAAGCATGCAGCCAAAATCTAATCTTTGCATCCAGTTGAGAGAGCATCATTTCTGCCAAGGTGGAGAGAGATCCTGATGAGTTATCTGTCAACCACGTAGATATTTCCCCCACACTTACATGAATGTCTCCTATGCCTGGCACCATGGATGAAAGAATATTTAAAAAATGACAATTTCTGACCTAGAAGTATTTATGGTCTTGTTGGAAAATAAAGAGTAGCCTGCAGCATTTAATAATTGAGTGTTCTGCTTCGGACTGTAAGTTTTCAGAGAAAAGAAAGATCACTAGGTTAGGGTGGCTGGGCTTTCTGGAGCAAAGCTCCCGTAGCGAGCTCCTAAGAGCTGATCGTATTCCGTTCTGTGCTTCCAAACACTTTGTCCTATTGTGCTTGTGTCCAAGTGTAGCTTTGTCTGGGCTTGTCATGTTGTATTATAAAAATGACTAACCTCTTTGGACCTATAGGGTAAGACCACTATCCTTTGGTTTTCCTAATAGGGAGTGGGGATTCCCTTGAGATGAGAAATTAAGAATTTAGGAGAAAGAACTCCCTGTGTCTCTGGACTGTGATTTTTTGGGTCTGAACTGTAAGGAGGTATTGAGAATACTTCCAGGTGGTAAGAACAAATGACTTTGCAACCTGAAGATGGGTTGGGACGTGCATATAGGGAATCTCAAGTTCAAGAAAAACAAGTAGATTTTATAAGCCAGACCATCCAATTGGAGAGACTTTCTGTGCTCATTGCCCTTTAATCATCTCTAAACTTTAGGTAGAGCTTTGTCTGAATGTTTCAGGCTCATTGTAACTGTGTTGTAGGGGTTAGGGAAAAGGTTGTATGGCCATGCAGAGCAGCCCTACCCAAGAGACCTGTGTGGTGGTAACAGTGACCATAAGGCATAAATAAAGCTAAAGAGACAGAATGGGGCTTTAAGGTTTCCAAATGATCTCATTGCCAACCTTGAATCTGAGTTTGATTTCTTTAGGAACCAAAAAAAAAAAAGGTTTACTTATCTTTTAGTAGTGTATGCATCATATTATGTGACTGTTCTATTGTGTTGTATCTCCCACCAGTATACAAGTTTCTCAAATGCTCCTCTTCTTCACCTTTTTGTCCCAAGCACGTAGCATAGAGGAGGGGGTTCCTGGCCTTCTTTCAGAGAATGCTGTTGATAGCACAAGAGGCCAAACATCTGCTTGAGAACTTGGATTTTGAATCCCAGACCCAGTTTGTCCCACCTCTCCAAATGACTTAAGTGCCCTTGGGACATTAGTGTGCGCAGTCTATAAAGCAGATTCTGTCCTTGACCTTGCAGGAGCCATGAACCCGGGCTTCTCAGACCAGAGATGACAGGAGGGACTTAGAGTAGTGGAAACGTGTTCCAGACGGGTAAACCAGGGCAGAGAAGCAGATGCTTTTTTCCAAGTGATTGTGATCCTATAGTAGAGGCAAAAAGGATCTCTAATTTCCTATCAGAGTGGACTTCTGAAAATAGTACTGTGTTTGCAGGATTCACACATCAATAGTTGCTGCAACACTGCTTTCAAGAGTGAAAAGTCTTGGGGCGCCTGGGTGGCTCAGTTGGTTAAGGGTCTGTCTTCGGCTCTGGTCTGTGACCCCAGGGACCTGGGATCTAGCCCTGCTGATGGCATGGGGTAGGAGAGTGGGGGGGAGGGGTAATCCCTGCTCAGTGGGGAGACTGCTTCTCTCTTTTCCCTTTGACCCTTCCCCTGCTTGTGCTCTCTCTCTCAAATGAATAAAATCTTAAAAAAAAAAAAAGTGATGATAATTTACTAAGAAGTGGGATGTAGTGTGTTTTTAAAAATATTCATGAGCTCCATTGAGAAGTGGCAATCACCACATACAGACTTTTTTTTTTTTAAGATTTTATTTATTTATTTGACAGGGAGAGGCACAGCGAGAGAGGGAACACAGCAGAGGGAGTGAGAAAGGGAGAAGCAGGCTTCCCATGGAGCAGGGAGCCTAATGCGGGGCTCAATCCCAGGACCATGGGATCAGGGCCTGAGCCAAAGGCAGATGCTTAATGACCGAGCCATCCAGGCACCCCCTGACCGAGCCACCCAAGTGTCCCTACACACAGGCTTTTGCCAGTAGCTTAGGAGTAACTAGCACAACTATACGTGAGGTTTGGCTTATAGGAACAGTCAAGAGAGCAGTTTGTTTCTGCTTAATACCATACTACTGAGGATCAGGCAAGCACCACAGTTCTCCTTTAGTTATCCTTAAGAGTATGGGTTATGAATTGTATCTCTATTCTTGGTTGTTGGGTTTTGGTTTTTGGTTTTTCATTGACGCCAAAGAGGCCATTTTGGTGGTTCTACCAGAGTGAAAAGCCTATTCAGCTATGGTCTTAGGCTATACCACACAACAAGCAGCAGGAAAATGCCGAGTTTCAGAAAGCAAAGAGAACATGAATTAGGAATAAAGTTGAATGCTGGAGAAATAGAGAGTGTCTGTTAGGGCACCCTCTAGTTGTTTTTTGGGGGTTTTTTTGTTTGTTGGTTTGGTTTGGTTTGGTTTTAAATAATCAACAGCTTTTTGGAACCACTCATACTGGGCTGTTGGAAGACATGCTGTTGGAGACATAGAAATTACTGGAACCCAGTCTGAACCATCGGTGGTCTTTTAGTCTGGTTGGGAGACAGCTATGTGAAGATTATATAAGATAAGTAGAATAAGATACATAAAGATACGGGATCACAGGGTGGGACAGAAAGCAAGGGTTGGGACACGTTATAGCAAACCAGATAATCTTCTGAGAGACTTGGACCATAGCAGCCTCTGGGGCATTTAGGAGGGCATTTCAGTCTCTGATCTCCCTGTGCTGTGAAAAGAACCTCTTAACCTTTCTTGAGATGTAGAATCAGTACTTTCCTCTCTTATCTTAACTGGGTTTATGGAGTAGATTTGTTAGGGGTGAGGGGAGAGAGGTAATGGCACATGAGAGGCCATCTTGTTGCAGATACAGCTTTAGCTTGGAACTAACGTTAACAAATGGACTTGGCATTTCTCCAATCAGGTGGTTTTATTCAGTGCTCATACTGACCATGCAGCTGTCCTAGGAGACCTCAGGAACTGCTCTCAGGCGCCTACTCTGGCTCGGTTCTGAAGGATCTGTGGTGGCTTCCAGAAATGCATTCATAGCCACCCTTTTGAGTCCCTTGTCATCGCAGCCCCCACAGTGGAGAGCTGAACGTGTGATTAGTGTATGCTTTTGACACATGTGAAAAGAAGCTCAGTTGTTTCAATTATCGGCCCAAACTTTCATATAACAAACTTTTGCTAAGCCCTTTCTGTGTGACTGTGTTAGGTTTGAGACAGAGATGAATGGGATCATTCCGTCACTGAAGAGGCAAGCACAGAAGTCTCTCTGCTCTAGAGTGCTGAATTCTAATAGGGGAGAGGACACAGAGGAACAGGAGCCTAGGCACTTCAGCTGAAGTGCCTAGGCTCCTTTTTGAACCTGAAAATCAGGAACCTTCCCCCTCGGGGAAGTTATATCTGCTGTTTAATCTAGGCAAGGATACTTTTTTCCCCCCAGAGAGAGTTGGAGGAGGGCTGAGGGAGAGGGAATCTTTTTATTTTTTAAATTAATATATAATGTATTATTTGTTTCGGGGTACAGGTCTGTGATTCATCAGTCTTACATAATTCACAGTGCTCACCCTAGCCCATACCCTCCCCAGTGTCCATCACCCAGCCACCGCATCCCTCCCACCACCACCACCCCCCCACTCCAGCAGCCCTCAGTTTGTTTCCTGAGATTGAGAGTCTCATATAGTTTGGGGAGAGAGAATCTTAAGCAGGATCCATGCCCGGCATGGTGCCTGATGCAGGGCTCAGTCTCACAACCCTGAGATCATGACCTCAAAATCAAGTTGGATGCTTAACCAACTGAACCACCCAGGCACCCCAAAGACATTTTTGAATGAAACATTTTTCATCCTATATGTAATGGACCTTGTATTCCACATAGCCTGAAAATTAGTCTGGCTTCTTCAGAACTCCACAGTGGTCTGAGCTTCATATTTTGTACCCTGTAGCCACATAGTTATAACAGGGCCATATCCAAGTTGGGTGAGAAATGTAAACATTGGGGTGCCTGGGTGGCTCAGTGGGTTAAAGCCTCTGCCTTCAGCTCAGGTCATGATCCCAGGGTCCTAGGATCGAGGACCGCATCGGGCTCTCTGCTCAGCAGGGAGCCTGCTTCCTCCTCTCGCTCTGCCTGCCTCTCTGCCTACTTGTGATCTCTCTCTCTCTAATAAATAAATAAAATCTTAAAACAAAAAACAAAACAAATTTACCCTTTTGAAGGATGTATTTCAGTGACTTTTAGTATATTCAGCCATCACCACTATCTAATTTCGGAACTTGTCATCATTCCAAAATGAAAGCTCCACACTCTGTTCTTTCTGCCTTCAGCCCTGCGCAACCACTGATCCATTTTCACTTTCTGTGGATTTGCTTATTCTAGACATTTCATATAAATGGAGTCATACAGTATGTCACTGATGGCTTTTAAATAGGGGAGTAACACAGATTTACATTTTACTAAGGTCATGCTGACAGGAAATGAGGAAGGTGAATTATGGAGATCAAGGCTGGACGAAGCCAGAGAGACCAGTCAGAAGAGTGTTGCAATATTCAGGGGAGGAATGAGGAAGACGTAATGCAAGGATAGTGGGGATGAAGAAGGAGGGACTGCTTTGAAAAATATTTATTATTTTTTAAAAAGATTTTATTTATTTATTTATTTGTCAGAGAAACAGAGGCAGAGAGAACACAAGCTGGGGGGCAGCAGAGGGAGAGGCAGGCTCTCTGCTGAGCAGGGAGCACAATGTGGGACTCAATCCCAGGACCCTGGCATCATGACCCAAGATGAGGGCAAGGCACTTAACTGACTGAGCCACCCAGGTGCCCCTGCACACCCAGTATCAATATGATTCCTGAATCACGTAAAAAAAAAAAAAGTGCTGAAAGAAGTAATCAGCAATGTCAGAAAGATCAAGTATATAAGAACTAATTTTGTCTACTGAAAGTAATGCTGTCGAAGTCATTGGTAGCCTCTCTGAACTCACAGCAGAAAGCCATGAGGAATGAGTGGGAGATGGGGAAGTAAAAACAGCAAGTGTGGCCAGCCAAACCTCAATAGCTAACACCTCATTAAGGGCAGGCTCTTAAGGGCAGGCTGGGAGTTTGTGGAAAATCCCACAGAGGCTAATCACCTCAGATACAGACTCTTAAAGTTTGGCTCTTTTGGTTTGCAGTATCCCATCTCTGTCTTGGCTCCAATGCCAGCCATTGGCTGTGAGAAGCTGTACGAGGGGCAGTGGTCACCCTCTAGTCCAGAGGCAGATGGGATAGCCTTGTTCCAGATTGTGGGGCCCCGAGCATCCCTGCCGTAGCCATTTCTCAGCTGTTCAGAGAAGCTACTGTGAAATCACTTACCCTACATGGGTAGTTTGCAGTGAGTGGACAGTAGATGGCCATGAACATGAAGCTGGGGCAGAAACCACACAGCTTTGACAAGGGCAGTATACTGTGGTCATAATCTTTTCCTTATCTGCTGCTCCCAGGGTGAATTTATAGGGCCGTTTCCAAGGGCTATAAAGCAAATAGTAAGTAGGACTTTAGACTGAACGTTGGAGACAGGAGCCTGAGTTGTTGGTGAAAAGGGAGGAAGGGAGAAAAAATGTGACAGATCTGAGCAGCCACTGTCTCACAAGCCTGTGCCCTATAGCCTGGGCTTTGGCTTTTTAATAGGCAATCTGCCTAGGGCCCATCCTGTCACAGTGATAGGGGGATTAGAGGGTGCTGAGCCAGCACAACTTGATGGGGGTGGGTGGGTGGGGGGGCAAAGCCAGGACAAGCACAAGGATGGTCCTGCCTGGAAGCCAGGGATGGTGCATGTCTATCTGGGACCCAGGGTAGGAGAAGATGAAATCACAGGCTCCTTCCAGCTCAGGGAGAGAATATGTATGATCACGTCAAGGCCAGAGGGAGAGATTCGTACCTGATGTGGAGGAAACAGGAGGTGACTTGGCACTGTCTTGGCAACTGCATGCTAAGCCCGGTGAGGAGGAGGGATGGCAGGTTTGGGTCAAATAGGGGTCTTGCTGGCCCCTGAGATGTCCCTGAGCCAGGAATGAGCCAGGGATCCCTACTCTCTCCTGCCTCTGGAGGGACGGGGTGGAGGGAGGTGTCTCCTGAGTATGTGTGCAGGGATGTTTTCAAAGCAGCTGCTTGGGGAGAGCTGGTTGCTGATTTGTGTTTACTTACAAGTCATTTGGGTTCATCCTTTCTCTTGGTCGGTGAGCACATCCTCAGCCTCTCATGAGTTGAGTGCTATGAGGAGGGAAGACCTGAATCAGAACCTGCTCTCTGCTAGACTATAAGAGGAAGTGGCAGAGAGGAGGAGTTAAAGGAGTTGAGAAGAGAGGGTGGTAAGGACAAGGTGGAAAGGTCACTTACCTTAAAATATGTAAAAGTTGTCTAAGGTGAAAAGGAGAGTTGGGAGAACATTCCAAATGGAGGGGAATAGTAAAAGCAACAACAAAAGCTTGAAGGAGCTGTTCAGGCTTTAGGAGTCCAGCCTGTCTGTGACAAGTTTGGATGGAGATGTGTGCATAGGAACAGCAGGAGGAGGGGTTAGGTCAGTTGGTTAGAGCAAGGTCATGGACTAAGAGGAAGCTAGTGGTGATCCTGCGGGCAGGGAAAGGTAGTGCAGGCCTGAGCGCTTGTCTTACGCTTACATTGCTTGGCAAGGTCAAGCCAGCTTTCGGGTCTCTGCATTCTGAGGAAAAGAGGAGGGGAGGCCAGGGGACTGACAGTCTTCCTCTACTAGATTGTAAGCTCCAAGAGGACAAAGATGTCAATTCAAACAATGAGGTATCGTTTGCACTTAGAACCAGGCTTATATAGAAAGCAAAGATAAATATTTGTTTGAAGCATATGAATCTTAGGGTAGCAACCCAAGATCCAGGCCTAAGCCATCTCCCATGGCTGACAGAGCCCCCAAGTCTGACCACTGGGGTCAGCCTAAGAGTGTCATTCACCAAAGAGGAGAGGCCAAGGTGCCCTCTGGCAGGGAGGGGTGTTGGTAACCGTGTGGCTGGCTGGACCCCCTTCTGAGCCACATTGTCTTCTTCTTTGGGAATCCTAGAACTGCCTGATAAAGAGGGATGAGAACGGTTACTCTGCAGTCGTAGCTGACTTTGGCCTGGCTGAGAAGATTCCTGATGTCAGGTGGGTAGCCCTAATCGGTACTAGGATCACAGAAGGGACTGAAGCAAAGGGAAAACTCCAGCTTCCTTCCCAGAGGCCAGAACTTGGTCACAGCTCAGTCCCAGCTCCCTAAATTTGGTCAGTCTTAGTGCCTTCTAAGACTTCTCCTCTTCAGGGAGATGAATTCCCAATGGTCGGGTATCCCATTTTATCAGCCAGTGGCAAGCTTATTTTCCATATAATCTCCCCTCCACCCCCATCCCACAGCATGGGGAATGAGAAGCTGGCTGTGGTGGGCTCACCCTTCTGGATGGCACCTGAGGTTCTCCGAGATGAGCCCTATAATGAAAAGGTGAGTCTGGGGACCCTAGGGTCTGGTTCTCCTTAGAATCCACTCTTAGCGGTATCCAGGATCACCCTCTATGTTCCGGGTGAGATCTATATCCTGCTAAGAGCAGGGCTGGTACTTGGCAGCTGCTCAGTAAATGAACGGAATGAAATGCAGACAGTAGGGCTCAGGCCTGGGCTGGTGGACCTGAGGGGCAGAAACCCCACCTCTCACCCCACTGAGAAGGAAACCGAGGTCTCATTACCAATCAGGCGGACGTGTTCTCTTATGGTATCATCCTCTGTGAGATCATCGCCCGCATCCAGGCTGATCCGGACTACCTTCCCCGCACAGAGGTGAGCTACAGGCATGGGGCATGGTGCCAGTGGGACGGGGATGGTTTTGAAGCTATGGAACCGTTGTTCCCAGGGTGCAGTTTCTGGAACTGTGTAGTACTTTGGGGCAATTCTCAGCCTTTCCTAAGCAGGCCAGTATGGGCGGAGGGATTAATGATATCTATCATGTCCTCTCCCTACCATACCTATGCACAGAACTTTGGGCTAGACTATGATGCTTTCCAGCATATGGTGGGAGACTGTCCGCCAGACTTTCTGCAGCTCACCTTCAACTGCTGTAATGTGAGTACCTCCCTCCCCTCTCCCCCAGCTTGGGGCTGGTTGAAACCTGTCTGATTAGGACTGTAGGGACAAGTGGTTAATTAGCTTCATAAGGAGCCTCATTTTCATTGATGAATGGCAGTGCCCACGGCCCCTCCTCCAGGCCTGATAGACTGTCTAGAGCCTTGGACCACGAAAAGAAAAATTGCTCTGTATTATAGTCTTCAGCCTGCAGGGCAGACTCACCACCTCTTGCTCTGGACATTGACAGAACTCTGGTTAGGTTTCAGCTGGTCAATTAAGGCCCATGGGAAGAGCTTTTGTTAGCCTTCATTTTATTCAGCTCTGGGGCTGGACCTACCTTTCAGGACCAAGGGGTAGTTGGGCTTTGTCCAGATAGCTCCCAGAAACATGTTATCAAGAACAGAACAAACCAATGTAAACATGCCCTTTTGGATGGTTTTGTGCCCTTCAAGGAGATAAGATAACATATAGGGGTGGGTGTGAGACAATAGCATTTTCCCTGACTTACCTCTGGGAATCACCCTCATGGTCTGGGGCCTTTAGAAAAGATTCTTAGCTACATATCTGAATCTTAGAAGATGCCAGAAACAGATTCAAATGCCATCTTTGGGGTGGAAGATAGGAGGGCAGGGCTAATGGCTGGTGTGGATGACTACAGATGGACCCCAAACTGCGCCCATCCTTTGCTGAGATTGGGAAGACCCTGGAGGAAATTCTGAGCCATCTGCAGGAAGAAGAGCTGGAGACAGAGAGGAAGCTGCAATCCACAGCCAAGGGTAAGAGATTAGACCGGAGTATTCCACCTGACCTCAAGGGAAGAAATCAGGATGTGGGGCCTTCCTCTCTAGGCTCATTGTAGGATCCCCTATGTCCAGAAGAAAGGCAGAGGGACGGGATGATGGAAAAAGTACTGAACTCTAAGAATTACGACTCGGCATATTGCTTCCCTTCTTTGTTTTCTCATCGGAAACACTTTGTGGCACAAGGTGCCGCTTCTGTTTGTTATGACTAGTTTGAGTAACTCTGATTTGACTCACCGTTTTTCAGGACTCTTGGAGAAAGGACCTGGGGTGAAGCGACTGAGCTCACTGGATGACAAGATCCCTCCCAAGTCCCCCCGCCCAAGACGTACTATCTGGTTGTCTCGAAGCCAATCAGATATCTTCTCCAGTAAGCCCCCACGTACAGTGAATGTCTTGGACCCGTACTACCGGCCACAACGAAGCAGTGCAGCCCGCACCCCCAAAATCAACCCTTTCAGTGCTCGCCAGGACCTCAAAGGTGGCAAGATCAAGTTCTTTGACCTGCCCAGCAAGTCTGTCATCTCCCTGGTATTTGACCTGGATGCACCAGGGCCCGGAACTCTGACTGTGGCTGACTGGCAGGAGCCCCTGGCCCCACCCCTGCGCCGGTGGCGTTCTTTGCCTGGTTCCCCAGAGTTCTTGCATCAAGAGGCCTGTCCATTTGTTGGCCGAGAAGAATCACTATCTGATGGGCCCCCACCACGCCTCAGTAGTCTCAAGTACAGGGTGAGAGAGATCCCGCCATTCCGAGCATCTGCCTTCCCAGCTGCTCCAGCCCATGAAGCCATGGACTGCTCCAGTCCCCAGGAAGAAAATGGTTTTGGGGCAAGTCCATGCCCTGCAGGTGCCTCTGAGGAAATGGAGGTCGAAGAAGAAAGGCCAAGAGGCTTGGCTGCAGTCCCTTTCTCTATCTCAGGCATTGGCCTGAAAACCCAGGGGAAACAGGATGGGTGAGAGGGGTTAGTCCCCAGTTCACCTTGGGGGTGGACCTTCCTTTGAAGCCACAGGGCCCCCTTGGTGCACAGCTTCGACTCTTCCCTGCAGCCTACAGGGCAGGCAGGCCAGGCCAGGCTCAATGTGGGGACTCCAAGTGCCCAATGGCTGTGTATAAGAGGGGAGGCAGCAGTGAAAGGCCTTCCTAGTTAGGGCCAACAGCTGATAATGAAGCTTCTGAAATCGAGCAAGGAGCTCTGGCTCCCACCCGACTCCCAGTGCACTTCCCCAGACAGGACCAGAGGACTCCTAGTTCTCGTTTGAGCTGGCGGGCAGCTAAGACCCCAGGTTCTTCTCCTACCCCAGGTCTGTCATAAAAGCTACTGAATGGAACCTGGAGCTAACCGGAAGGCATAAACGGCATGGCTGTTTCTCAGACCTGAAGACTGGGGAGCTTCTTGCCAGGATGTCTAAGACACTTGAATAATTGCTGTTTGCACTTACCGCATGGTCAGACCACATCACTACATTTCTATGCAAGGGGAGGGTAAGGCAGTGTGGTGGTCATGGCTCTTAGCTAACCTATTCAAAGATCTTTTCCAGTTGATTAATCTATTTTCGTATTTATGAAGGAGTCTTAATATTCTGCCCCATAAGACTTTCAACCTTGTGGTTGGGAGTGGGGCTGGTTTTGTAGGCCTCAGGGCCTGCTCTATGTATTTGTCAACATGTGATACAACCAGTTGGTTAAATGGTTTATGCATGGACTGATTTTCTTCCCTTCCTGCTCTGGCTGGAGCTATGGGAACAGTCTGTCCTTACAGAGCCGCAATAAGAAATAACCAAAGATGAAGCTGGTCAAATATTTTCATAACTTGTTTCTGTTGATTTTTGGTAATACTTTTCCCAAGACACTTTCAGATTTAAAAATAAATAAAGTCTGTGTTACAGATGCTGGTCGGCTCCGTACGCGTACCCTTGTTCCTCAGCCCCTAGGGTAAAGGAGAAGGTCCAGGCCGGGACCGCTCCCAACCTCCCAGCACTGTAGGTGGGAGTAGAACATTCACAGGCTAGAGAGACCCAGACACCTCTGTTCCACTCAGTTCTCTTCCTGGGCCTTGAGTGCTGGGCAGAAGTTGGGTCAGCTGCTGCCCCAGGCCAGCTTCATCTTCTGGTTGTGGGCTTTGGAGGATCGGGAGAACTGGCTCTTGGCCACTGTGAGGGGCACAGCCTTGCCACTCAGGTATACCTTGTTGTGGCATTCAGGGAGCCAGGGTCCAGAGCTACAGAGCTGGGGTTCTTGGCTCACTGCCACATAGGCCATCACGTAACCTGTCATAAAGGCATCAAAACCAGCCCGATGCAGTCCATCCCCAGGCACTGGGTGAGGACCAGCTTGACTCCCTGGCGCTTCCGGGGCAGCCGTATCAGCTGTTTCCGGCCCTGCTGCTTTAAGCCCCAGCTCCAAGTCATTTTTGTGACCTTGCTCCGAGTCAGACCGGCTCCTAGTCTCATCCTCAGCCACCTCCTGCTCCATTTCTTCAGCCTTGAGGCCATCCCCACAGACCTGCTTCATGGGAGGACAATCAGTTTCCTGAGAGGTCTGTTTCCCAGGCAGGCCCAACAAAGCCCTCCGCCGTTTCTCCCTTCGTCGTCGCCGTCGCCGCTTGTCCTCCACCACAGCCTCATCAGTGTCAATGATAAGATCAATATCATGGGACCGAGGACACTGTGGTCCCAGGGGGCACCAACCGTAGGCCTAGAGGTAGGAAAGAGGCTTGGAGAGGGGTTCCAGGCATCAGAATCTTCCCTCCCCCAAGAAACTCGTGGGTGCTCTCACCGAAAAGTTGTCACAGACACTGGTGGAATGAGGACGGTGGGTTGCAGGGGGCATGCAGCAGCGGTAGTCAATATGGGCCCTCATGCTAGAAGGATAGCTGCAGAACTCCAGGGTCAGGTGTGGGTTACCAGCTGCCCTCTGCTTCCCATTTTCCCGCTCACTGAAACAGCATTAAGAGGGTATAGGTCTACTAGCTTATAAACTCCACGAGAATAGGGTTTTCAGTTTTGCTTACTGCTGAATCCTTAGCACCTAACACAGGGCCTGGCACACAGCAGGCACTCAATAAATACCTTAAATAAATGAAATAGGCTTCTACCAGCTCCCCCCCCCCCCCAACTTAACAAGTTCCTCACCATTTCCGGAAAACATATTCTAGGTAGGAGGCCACGAAGCGTGCATGAAACTCAGCAGCATATTTGGTGTCATAAATGCCGGCTGGGAACATTTCACACAGGTCAGCAGTGAAGGTTCCCAAGCTCTCGGGCAGCTGTGCATAGAAGTTCTGGTACAGGAACACCAAGTCTATAAGACCATTGTGTAGTACCAGGGGCCGGCGGGCCCGGATTAGCTCCAGGAACAGTGTCCTCACTGACTGGCTCTGACTCTCATCACCCTAAGTAGAAAGAAAGGGGTCATCAGGAAGGGCAGTCCTGTAGGGAGCCTCTTTTGCACAAGGCGCATCCCCGGTGCCCCTATCTGGAAAGCTCTCGCTCCCTGCCTTACCCAATGCAAGTCTTCTGTGGATCAGCCCTGTTTCCCCAGCCCTATCCCTAGTGACTTCCCATACTCCCTAAGAAGCATATCCTCTCCCTGCACTCAGCCTCGGTTAGGAAGAAATGAAGTCACGTAAGGGGCAGGGTCAAGGCTGGAGACCTACCTTGTCATTGCCCTTGTGGTACGGGATACCCTGAGCATACTGCCGGTTGAAGTTGAAGCCATGCTGTACCAAGAACTGCACAGACTTTGGTTCTATTACATACTCCTCCATGCACAGCAGGGTCAGATTGAACACCTGAGCCAGGTAGAAGTGTTCACCCTGAGAGAGCAAGGATCTGCTACATCAGGATTTGGGATAGAAACACCACACACCCGCTGTTCTCCAGGATCTCAACCCTCCTTCCCCTGGCCACAGACTAGCGATAGGAAGGAAATCAGTCCATACCTTGTCTGGCTGCTGCTTGAAGCAGGCAAGGCCCAGGGAGAGAACAGAACGGGTCCTGGCCGCATGACACACGGACTTGTAACGTTCCTCGATGCACCTTGGGGTTGGGTTTAGGGGGTGGCTGTGGCTGGGAGTTAGCCCTCAAACCACCCAGGACTGTGACTTCTATTCCAGGGATGAGGTCTGCCCCTCCTTCCAAGGCTGGCACTAAATTCAGGACTTATACTTACTGATTCAGCAAACTCTTCCTGTCCCCAAGCCCACTCAGTTCCTGGGAGTGTATAAAGGGAGAGTTTTGCGTCAGGTTCCCCGCACCAGCCCTTGCACCAGCCCTTTCACAACTACCTGCCCTCCCCATTCCCCGACCCTCACCGTGTCCACAGCCACGAAGCTAGCGGTCTTTATGGCCAGCAGGAGGGATGGCCACATCTCCTTGAAGTTGTCACTCTGCACATCCACCACGGGCACCTGGACTACTAGCTCCTCAGATTTTATGCTTTTGCTGACATGGCCTGAGGGTAAGGAGAGCACTGGCGGTAATGCTGGGGCAGGGGCCCAGGGGAACAGATACCAAGGTGCAAGCCATAGCTCGGGGTGGGATGTTGGGGGCAGTTTCCATTCAGGCAAGAAACAGCACCCCTCTCCTTTAAGCCCTTGTATCACACGTGCTCTACACACAGACCTTAGAGTAAGCAGTGCCCTGAATTTGGGGAGAGAAGGCCGGCGTCTTCAGTGGTTTATATGAGACTGGGAAAATTACTTCTCCAGCACCATAATCTTTAGAAGAGGAAGGATGGACTAAACGATCTGTGAGGTTCTTTCTTCCCACATCCCGCAGGAAATCCTCAGGGCTTAAGGAATGCGACTCCTGTAACACCCACAAAGTACTGTTCCCACGTGGCCCCATAACCACAAGCGTGGTAACCAGTACACCACAGGACCTCAGATAATTCCTCACACCCAGGCTCCCAATACACTCCACTTCCTTCCGACCCGCACCACTCAACAGAACCTCTAGACTACACCTCCCGACACGCCCCTACCGGCCCTGACTGCTCCCCACACGCCAGGTTCCTGCAGGCCGAGCCGCGCTGCGCACCGGGATTTGTAGTCTCCTCGTGGCCGGTTCAGAAGGAATGAGCTAATCCTCTGAACGTAGAGATCAGTTTCTAGAGCCAAGAGTCCGAGGCATTCCTCTCTCCCGAGTGCACAAGGTTTTAAGGCGAGAAGCCCTGAAAAGCCACTCACCGTCAGGGGCCGCTAGGGCTGAGGCTGCGCCAACGCCACTGTCGGCGGCCATGACACGGCGCGGCCCTCGCCTGAGTAGTCGGTGGGTACGCGGGCTTTCCGCACAGCTCCGGCGGTCGGGGACAGGGCGGGGCTTCGCCCGCCGAGTCGCGGACTGGTCGGACTTCCGTTCACACCTCCCGGGTTTGGCGCGGAGGAGGCGGCCCGGCGCGCGCGGGGACCTATTGGCTGGCACCGTGCGGGTCGGAGCCACGCCCCCTAGAGCGCGTCGGGAGCCGAGCGCGGGAGACCGAGCGGGAGGTAATTCCTTCTCCGCGTTCTCCAGGCGAGAACGTGGGCTGCCGCTTTACGCGGTCTTCATCCACGCTGTCCCGGGGTGGGGGTGGCGGTCCCCAGCGGAGGTGAGGCTCCCGGAGACAGCCTGAAGCGCGCGCAGGAGTTAGGCACGGACAGGGCAGCGTAGGGAGAAAGAAGGATCTGGGAATAGGCAAATTCACAGGCGGGATGGAGACCTCACTTCCAGGAAGTGAAAAGGCGGGGAGGGGGACTCGAGACGAGCCTGCTAGAGGGGTGAGAGCCACCGACAGGCTGGGAAGCCTTTGCAATGATCGGGACTGGAGGTGTAGTTGACCTACAGAGTGATTGCACTTGACTGCAGATACCGTGAGAGACATGCCCTTACCGGAGGCCAGTTCTGTCTCCAGGGCTCCGGTTCCCATCAGGGAGTCTCAGCCCTTTCTCCTTGGTTATTCACTGTTTCTAGTTCATCTCCAACTTTCTCTCTCCACTGAGTCTTTTTTATCATTATTCAGGATAGTTTGGATTTCTCCTATTCTAAGAAAGAAACCTCTTACTCTCATCCGGTTAATTAATTTAACAGTGCTTGTATACAACTTATGGCACTGTGCTCAGCTCTGAGGACTCAACAGTCAACAAGAAACTCAGCTCTTGCTCATGGAGTTTGGTAGTCAAGTTGGGGAAGCGGACACTGATCAAAGAAACATAAATAAATGTGAAATTACAATTGGTATAAGAGGAAAAATGAAAAACCTACAGGAGAGGGTGAGACAAGGGGTGGGGCACTGAACTGGACATTTAAGTCAAGACCTGAAAGAATGAGTAACTGTTAGGTGAAGAACAGAGTAAGAGCTGTCCAAACAAGAAAAAGGATCTGGTGAGATGTCAGGGCAGCAGACATGTGGGGGATTGAAGCAACTATTTAGGCAAATATGGCTGGAGCATAGCGAGTGAGGGGATGAGGCAGGTGGGGATCTTTGGCGCCTACAAAACTATGTTAAAAGGATTGGGTTCTCAGAGCAATGGGTGTGAGAACTGGAGTCCTCCAGTGGCTTATAAAGTTACTTAGAGATCCTGTGCCCCCTACCTTCTTTACCTCTTTGACCTCATCTACTACTCACCCTTCCTGGGTCCATTCTAACCACACTGGCTTCCTTATTGTTCTGCAAACATACCAGGCATCTTCCTCAGAGTCATTGCACTAGGTCCTTTTTAGGTGAATTCCTTCAATTGCCTGAAATCGTTGGTCAAATATCACTGTAATAAGGCCTACCTTGAGCATATGCTTTAAAATTACAGCATTCCACGGGGCGCCTGGGTGGCTCAGTCAGTGAAGCATCTGCCTTCCTCTCACATCATGAGGCCAGGGTCCTGGGATCAGGTGCCCGCATGGCATTGGGTTTTCTGCTCAGTGGGGAGCCTGCCTCTCCCTCTCCCTCTGCTACTCCCCCTACTTGTGCTTTCTCATTTTGTCTGTCAAATAAATAAATAAAATCTTTAAAAAAATGAAATCGCAACATTCCACCATCACTCCTTATCTCCTTCACCTACTCTACTTCTTTTTATGTTAGTATTTATCACTTGACATCTTATCTAACTTAATTATTGTTTCCTCTCCCCATTAGAATATAAGCTCCGTGATGATAGAAACCTTTGGTGTTTTATTTACGAAAGTATCCCAAGTATTTAAAACTGCTTGGTACATAGGCACTACATGAATATTTACTCAGTGAATTAGTAGGAAGCCATTGAAGGTTTTAAGTAAGAAAATAAGACGATCATGTCTTAAAAGACTGCTTTACTCTTTGGAAAATAGATTGTAGAGTGAATTACAGAGTTAGTGAGTTTGGTTGAGGAAGGTTAGCTATGAAGGGAAGGAGACTGGGTTTTGTAAAAGCGATAAAGGAGCAGGACCTTGAACTCGGAGAGTTTAAGAGAGACCATTGTTTCATACCAGAAGGGAAGGAGAAGGAGAATGCAGATAAGTGCAGAGGGCAGTAAACTTGTGCATTCACTTTTTTTTTCTCTGAAGGAGGAAGCAAGCTCTTTTGATGAAAATGAGGTGATGGGATCAGGTTTTAAGGGAAGAGGTTGTACCAGAGGCTCAGCAGGGACTGAGGTATAGCTCAGCACAAGAGTACAGTCTCTGGAGGCAGGACTTTTGGGTTTGGGTAGACAAGCTGCTTCATCTCTGTAAGCCTCAGTTTCCTCATAACTAAACTGGAGGTGATACTAGCATATACCTAATGGAGTTGTCTGGAGATTGAGGGATAAATTGGTACAACACTTAGCATAGGGTCTGACACATCATAAGCCCTCACTAACTTTTTAGCTGTTCAAGAAAAGGGCACCGAAAGAACAGTAAGGGAGCAGTGGAGGTCAACCAGATACATTTCTGATAACCAGTGGGCAGCCAGCTTTGATTTACTAGATCAAGAAAAGATTAGGAATAAAAATAGCACATCCTCTCCCACCACCACCCCAACTTGCCTGTCTGCTCTCAAGCAAATCTGGTCCTATCTCTGATCCTTGGTTTCTCCTTGCCGTAGAATGGACGTTTGGACTCCGTGATGGCTCAAGTCTGTTTCACATGCTGCCTCTCTACCAGAAAAACTTCCTACCCACCGTGCTTCTAGACACACCTCATGGACCCCCGTCCACACACAGAGACACAGTGAGCATCCGGGATACGCAAGTGTGCCCAGCCCAGCCCAGCCCTGGCCTCTTCTGCGTGTCTCCGAAGTCGCTTGGGGAAACTCAACCCTGCTGGTCATACCTCCGTGCCACAGCTTGGAGCAAACCCATGAGCATCTGGAGAGTGAGGAAAGCCAGATGCTATAATACGGTTGTAGAGAGGGAGGTAGCCATCTGTACCCATGTGGGGCCCCAGGGTTCAGCCTCATTGTGACTGACTACTTGGGGCTTTTCTCTTCTAGGCCGTCATGAAGAAGCCACAAACAGCCGTGAGGGGTCATCACAGGAAGCAGGCATCCCGCCAGGAGCAAAGGGACAAGCGTGTCCTCAGCAGCCAGGTCAAGCCCTCTACCCCCAATGGTGAGGAGCTCGGTCCTAGTCAAAGACAAAGGTGCTGGATTCATTGGACAGGAAAGGGAGGGAGAGTGGAGGGAAAGTGGGGCTGGGAAGGGAGCATGGTATGCGTCAGGCCTTTAGAGGACTAATTCAGAGTCTCATTCTGACTTTGCTGTCACTTTGGGATAATTGCTCTGAATGGCTGCTTTCTTACCAGTGAAATGGAGCGGTTGTCTGTGCATTTACTTCCTCTTGTGGCTTTCTTGGGATCGACTGAATTTATGAGCCTGAAAATGTTTTGTAAATGGGAAAACCCTACACACATATACGCTATGCTTGGCTGAAACTGTTGGGGTTTTCATGTGACCCAGAGTCAAAGGAGGCAGCGGTACGACCCTGAGAAAGTTACGGCTGGAAATCTGGCTCAGGTTACACGCAGCTAGAGAATTCTGGTCTGACTCCAGGTCCAAAGCTTAACAAGGGGTTGGGGGTTGGGGGACGTCCTCAGTGGGAGCAGCCAGGCTGCAGTGCCCCGGGTACCTGGTCCATGGCCTGTGCAGGGACGATGCCTGAGTTTCCTGTGGCCCCAGCAGGCTTGGCCAGGCGGCAGGAGGAGGTGGTGGTGCAGGCCTTCTCCCCGTACCACCTCTTCAGAGACACAACTGAGGTAACAGTCTTTCGGGAGAACCTGCTGAGCTGGTACGACCGAGAGAAGCGGGACCTACCCTGGAGAAGGCGGGTAAGCAGGCGAAGGACAGAGACAGCGGGGTGGGAGGTCGGGGTCCAGTGGTCTCCCTCCTGACTCCTTCCCTGGGATTGCTTTGACAGGCAGAGGGGGAAGTGGATCTGGACAGGCGGGCATATGCTGGTGAGTGCATGTCCTGGGAGCAGGGCTTCTTTGCCTGGACAGGCACCCACTGGTCTGGAGTCTGGGGGCTGTGTGCTGGGAGCAGGGCAGCTCAACAGTGCCCTCATGCCAACCTCTCTCCCCCAGTGTGGGTCTCAGAGGTCATGCTGCAGCAGACCCAAGTTGCCACGGTGATCGACTATTATACTCGATGGATGCAGGTGACTTCAGGGAAGGAAGGGGAGGGTCATGAATCAAACCCCAGAGAGAGCCCAGCCTTTGGGGTAGAATAAAGAAGGCTTCTTCCACTTCCCTTGAACTTGATCTTTTTGTTTGCCTTTGAGCTGTAGAAGTGGCCAACGCTGCAGGACCTGGCCAGTGCTTCCCTGGAGGTGAGAGTCACCCAGGGGTAGGGGGAATGGGGACAGCTGAGGAGTGACCACTGACCTCTCTGCTCTCACCCGCAGGAGGTGAACCAGCTCTGGGCGGGCCTGGGCTACTACTCTCGAGGCCGGCGGCTGCAGGACGGAGCCCGGAAGGTAAGTGGGTGACGGGGGGTGAGCCGTAGGGGCTCAGGGGTCTCATAACCTAGAGCCTCTCCCCCACCCCACAATCAGGTGGTAGAGGAGCTAGGGGGCCGCGTGCCACGTACAGCAGAGACCCTTCAGCAGCTGCTGCCCGGCGTGGGGCGGTACACAGCTGGAGCCATCGCCTCCATTGCCTTTGGACAGGTGAGCCCCTAGCCCAGCCCTGCTCGGTGTGTGCCCACTCTCCTTCCTCCCAGAGCGGGCTGACTCCTGGATTCCTCCATGCCAGGCGGTCGGTGTGGTAGACGGCAATGTTGTACGGGTCCTGTGCCGAGTCCAAGCCATTGGTGCGGATCCCAGCAGCACCCTTGTCTCCCAGCATCTCTGGTAGAATCTTGGGGTTACAGGGGAGACTGGGAAGGGTGTCTCCAAAGCATCTTTGGCTCACAGCCACATTCTCTTGTAGGAGCTTAGCCCAGCAGCTGGTAGACCCGGCCCGGCCCGGGGACTCGAACCAAGCCGCCATGGAGCTGGGGGCCACGGTGTGCACCCCGCAGCACCCGCGCTGCAGCCAGTGCCCAGTGCAGAGCCTGTGCCGGGCACACCGTAGGGTGAGCCATCTGGGGAAAGAGCAGGCACGGGTCCTAGATGACGGCCCCTGCCACATGACTCATGTCTCATGCCTCTTAGGTGGAGCGGGAACAGCTCTTGGCCTCAGAGAGCCTGCCAGGCAGCCCCGACGTGGAGGAGTGTGGTGAGTGCCAGCCCCAGCCCTTTACTGCAGCGTCAGGGACCGGCCGGTGGAAGCGTCATTCTAGTTTGCCCTACACCCTGAATAACACTTTGCAGAACTGGACCCTTGCCTGCTCTCAGGGCCTGAGCAGCGCTTGGGGATCTCTCTTCGCAGCTCCCGGTACGGGGCAGTGCCAGCTGTGTGCACCTCCCACACAGCCCTGGGACCGAACCCTGGGAGTGACCAACTTCCCCAGAAAGGCCAGCCGCAGGCCCCCCAGGGAGGAGTGCTCTGCCACCTGTGTTCTGGAGCAGCCCGGGGCCCTTGGCGGTCCTCGAATTCTGCTGGTGCAGAGGCCCAGCTCAGGTAGCTAGATCCTCAGAGTGGACGGTGGTGGCAGGAGCACCAAGAGGGACACGGAGAGTCAGTAGCTAAGGCCTGGCCACACCTGGCTGTCCTTTCTCTCAGGTTTGCTGGCAGGACTGTGGGAGTTCCCATCTGTGACCACAGAGCCCTCCGGGCCATGTCAGCGCGAGGCCCTGCTGCGGGAACTGCAGCGCTGGGCTGGGCCCCTCTCAGCCACCCGCCTCCGGCATCTGGGGCAGGTGAGGGAGCGTAGAAGGGGTAGGGGTCATGGCTTTTGTGGGCACATCCTTGGGCCTGTTTCAGCCCCTTGACCCTTCCTCCAGGTGGTCCACACCTTCTCCCACATCAAGCTGACATATCAAGTATACAGTCTGGCCCTGGACGGGCCGACCCCGGTGACCATCACGCCACCTGGTGCTCGCTGGCTGACCCGCGAGGAGTTTCACACTGCTGCTGTCTCCACCGCTATGAAAAAGGCAGTATTTGTGTTGTCTTAGTTGCACTTTTTTGTGTTCCTCTGTGTTCTACGTGAACCTATTACCATGTAAACAGGGAAAAACAAAAGCGTATTTTAAACGGGTGTGCAGTGGCGTGACGTTGAGACCACCCGGGTTTGGCTCTTTAGGGGAAGATGCCAGCCCTGTGCTCTCCCCTCTCTCCTCGGCTAGGTGTTCCGTGTGTATGAGGGCCAACAGCCGGGGACCTGCAAGGTGAGTCTCTTGGCCCTCACCCAGCCATCTTTCCCCAGGCCCAAATCCATGGGTTTTCTGTGAGTTAAATGACACATGCTTGGGTGAACATCACCCACTCCAGACTTTGCCGAGGGGACAGGAATAATAGTTCTTCCCTGGAGACCGTATAGCTTGGAATCCAGGGTGGAGAATAAGAACAAAGGATGGAGATAATAGGGTCACAGGTGTGTGAAATGCTTGTACTAGGTTTTGTGGCTTATGAGATGAAGAGCTTTCAGTTCTGTCTGGGAGGCAAAGATCAGGAAAGGCTGCTTAGAAGCAGCAGCTGGTAATCTGGGTCAAAGAAACGAACCATTATCTCCAGGTCTGGGAGGGGAATCCACAGTAAGAATGTTCTTACCAGGCCCAAGAGTCATGTGAGCAAAGTTGCCGTAATGCGGTCTGCAGCGTGCAAGGAGCTGGACCCATCCGATGAGCAGGGCCTGGCAGGCCAGCGGGGGCCATGAACACCAGACCACTAAGGCATTTTTGGTGGAGAGAGGAGTCCAATTTGTGTCTTAGGAAGACTACCTTGGGCTGCCATTTAAAGCTGACCAAAGGTGTAGATAATGGAGACTGGTTGGAAGCTTTACAACGTTCAGTCTAGAGCCTGAGCTATATTAGTGGAGTGGAGAGGGGGCGGAAGGAGAGGACTCTCTGTTGCCCCCTTACTGACCTCTTCCTTTGGCTCTGCACAGGGTTCCAAACGATCCCTGGTATCTACTCCATCCAGCCGGAAAAAGCCCAGCCCGGGCCAGCAACTCCTGGAGAGTTTCTTTCGGCCTCACCTCCGGATGGATGTATCCCACCTCAGCAGTACTGCTCAGTGACACCTCTGGAAGCCCACACTTCCTAAGAATCCGGTTTTTTAATAAAGTGCTTATTTTTATAGTCACTTTGGAGACTTCCACCCCCTCCCTAGCCCACTCATTCTTCCCCTTGGAGGGACCCAGAAAGTGCTGCTTGGTGCTGACTTCACTGCTTGAGCTCCCAGCCAGCCTGGGGCAAATGGAGTGGGTGTTCTGGCCACAGTGATCGTCCTCCCCTAGCCCCCAGGAGAGGAAGAAAGCAGCTGCGGGGGACCCCTGCCTGCAGTGGGTACCCAACACCCTTGATCCAGATCTCTGATCAGCTCTGACTAGAGCAGTGGTATTGTTCTAGAGCAGGTGGTTGGGCTCAGCCCCGACCCAAGCCCTCCTCACCTGCAGAGGCTGCTCCCTAGGGAAAAGGGAAAGGGAAAAGGAAAATAGGAGGATTTGTTCTGTCTTAAATTCCTACTTCAAATACTAGATTTATTTCTCTATTGTTTCATACATATAGTGAAACAATACAGGAAGTCAAGGGGTTAATCATAAAATTGGGGGATAGGGTGGAGAGAAATGGGATCAGAGAAGGTCACAAAGATGGTTCAGAAGTTGGTAAGTTTGATTTCCTACTATGATATTCCTTTATTCTTCATATTAGTTATAGACTATGTCAAGAACATTTCATAGTTTAAAAGAAAAAAAAAACACCACCTCTTTGGAACCTAGTGAAAGCTTCAAGTTCTGGTAGGTATCGAAGACACAGTGGCCGTACCTGGCCCCTGGGGACAAAGCCCTGCACCCGAAGCCTCTGCAGGTGTTTCTTAGTTCCAGCTGGCCCTGTGCCCCAGGACAGGAGGCTGAACTCAGCTGCAGCCTTCCTCAGGCTTCCCAGTCCCTGGTGGCTTGCTCCTGCACAGACTGCCACAGGGCCCGGATGTTGCCCTGGCCAAAGCCTGTGGCCCCCTGCCTCTGAATCAGCTCCAGGAAGAAGGTGTCCTCTGGAAAGAGAGACTTGGTGAAGACTTGAAGCAGAAACTTGCCTTCGTCGCCATCCAGCAGGATCCCCTGTCGGGCCAGCAGGCTAGGCTCATGACCAGCAGCTAGGATCTGCCCCTCCTTGCCCGGCTGCTGGTAATATGCCTCGGGAGGAGCCAGCAGCTGGCCCCCAGCCACTGCTACCCCCTCAGTGGCTTCTACAATGTTCGGTGTGTAGAGTCCCACGTGCTGCAGTCCTGGTCCCCTATGCCGGGCCAGGAATTGCTCCACCTGGTCCTGTCCACTAGAAGCCCCTGCTAGGCTCTCGGCCAGCACGAGGGTGGGTACAGCACTGCCTGGTGGGGTCTGCAGGGCGGTGAGCTTCAGTCCCCCTTTCCCAGATCCTGCTGTCACCTCAAGGCCCATCTCCGGGTCCTCACCTGGACTCAGTGGCAGGTGGTGGAAGTCCAGACAGTCGTGGAACCAGCGCATCAGTGAGGGGGAGCTGCCTGGGGTGCAGGCCAGGGTCAGGTGGTCCACGTGGCTGACCCATCCGGGGCTGGCTGCAGAGGGTACTGGCTGGAATCCCGGGAGGAAAGGCCCTCGGACGCCAGCACGCTCCAGCAGTGTCAGGCTGAGGTTGCCGGCGGGCGAGCTGACCACAGCATAGGTTGCTGTTCCCTGTGTATCCTTCACGCTAACCGGGGGCACCGGCACGCTACAGCCCCGAGCGACCAACGCCCGGGTGGCGGCTCCCGCGTCCGCCACGTCGAAGCATAGGTTGGTGGCGCTGGGCACAGCATGTCGTGGGTCCAGGCCATACAGCGGCTCCTGCGGCCCTGCGCCCTCGTTCACCAAAAAGACCGCGTCGCCGCTGCGCAGGGCCAACTGCCTCCAGCCTTCTGCCTCCCGCACCGCCAGGGGCTGGAAACCGAAAAGACGCTGCAGATCTTGGGTCAGGGGCTGCCCCGCGGGCACGTGGAAGGCAATGTGGCACAGGCGACGGGCGTGCACGGCCATCGCGGTCCGGATGATGACCCTGGCTTGTCTTTCCCGTAGGGCCGCTCACCCGTCTTTTCAGGACTCCCGGACTCTCCGTCCCAGGTTTGTCGTTGGAAGCCCGTGGAGTGCAGTTTTGCCCACAGAGCGCGTGCCTCGCTTTTTCCCCAAGAAGTCACAGACCTACTCCTTTGGGGCTCGCGGTTCTCCCGGCTACGCTCTCTCCAACCCCGAGCAGCGTTGGGACCACCCCGTCTGCGGGGCGGGTGGTGAAAACCACGTGGAGCCAGAGCTGGGGTGGAGCGGGAGAGAGCGGGCGGCGCCAGTGGCTACGGCTCACACCCTCCCCCTCCCACACAGGCCCTGTCGCCAAGGTTACAGCGGGGACGCAGGACTGTCCTTTCCCAGAGCCTCTGGATGGGTCATACCCTCGGGCACTGAGCCTCCCTTCTCCCACCGCCCCGAGAGATCACAGTAGCTGCCTTCACTTGGTGCCAGGGGCTGGGCTTCTTCTCCTCCCCTAAACTTAGAGCAAAAGGAACCAACCCTAGCTGGGGGAGGAGCCAAAATTCCTCCCACCCTATCCGCCCCCCCGCCCCCACCCTAAGCAAGGAATTTACCAGTTAACTTGTTTTAGCAGAATTTTGCCTTTGACAAGTAATGTTCCTTTAAAACTTTAAAAAATATTAAAATGTTTTAAGTTACAGAGATCCTTTCCCTCCCCAAATTGGTCCAGAGAAACTGATGTTATAGGAAGATAGGTCATTTGTATGGCTCTTAAAAACATCCCTCCTTTTTCTCTGTCCATCTCTCAGCTGCACCTCTTTCTCCAACCCCACTTCTCTCTCAACAATCTTTTGCACCCTTGTCCCAAGCAAGATATGGAGAAAAAACCCGTGGCTCAGGATCTGAAGGAAACAGCTGCATTTAGTGTCCTTTCTCCCCCTCCTGAACCTATTCGACTAGAGCTCAAGCCCTCCTTGCAGCTTTCTGACTGCGTATTGGACCAGAGACGCTTTCCATAGGTTTTTCTGACCTTGAAACCCAGAATTGTGTGAGATCACTGGATTGAATAGAAAGTAGGAGTCTTCTGTGACTTCAGCAGGTGGCTCTTGGAGGCTTTGGGAAGGGGCCTTCAAGGGTAAATGGCATAAGCAAAGAGGTCAGAAATGTGAGCCAAACCCTCAGAGGAGCAATAGAGCATAAGATTGGGAGACATTTGGGATGGATGCCATGGTTCCAGACACTGCAAAGGAGATTCCTTTGTCAGGGAGCCTGATATAATACCATTAAGTATTACATCATTGGCAAGTTCACTGGCAAGAGGAAGAAGATGTGATGGAGGAACAGTGCTGAGAAGAGGTCTGGCTGCATGTTGTCTTGCAGCCAGGAAGGCAGTACCCAGAAGCTGATTAGCAGTGGTAAAGGCACTTGCTGCTACTCTGAAGACTAGTCAGTTGGAGAACATGGTTCCAAAAGATGGATAGACCTGGGTTGGAAAACTACCTCCAATATTTGGTCGCTGTATGACTTGGGGCAAGATGCTTATCTTCTCTAAGCCTTAGTTTTCTTTAATGTAAAAATGGGAATAACAATAGTACCTACTTCATAGGGTTGTTGTGATTAAATAACATAGTATATGCTGCAGCCTGGCAAGGGGTCCAGCTATGTGGGATCAGGGCATACAAAGTGGGTTTGCTTGTCACAAGGAGAGGGGCTACAGCAGGGCTCAGAATAACAACCACATTAGGGCCCCTCCTCCCTCTCTAGGCTTGAGCACTGGGAGGCTCTAGGAAGGCCCTGGCTTTGCTGTGGATTCTCGGGGAAGGGCCCCTGCAAGTGGGGCTCTGTAAGGGCTAGGGCAGAATAGGTTTTCTTCTGTCCACACTATCATGATCAGAGCCCCAGGTGAGCAGCTCTAGTGCCTCCAGGTCCTTGGTGCAGTCAGAGGGGTTTCCACTCAAGGGCCCTATGTGCAGACAGAGGGAAAAGAAACAGGTTCCCTAACCCATCACTTCCCATCACTTCCCACCTGCTCTTGAGGGAGAGGGTAGATTTCTAAAGGCCAAGTAGGGTCTGACTTAAAGGGAGATCTTGATTAGGGCATATCGCCCTGCAAGGGCTCTGTGGGTGACCTTGACATAGAGCCAGGTTGGGCTCTTTAGAGAGGGGGCAGGGGGGAGTGGAAAGGGTAGAGATGGTCATTGATGTTGGTCCCCCCTCTACAAGCCAGACTCCAATTCCTGCAGCCCTGCTGCCATCTGGGCGGTGGCCAGTGTAGGACTCCAGTCTTCTCCCCGTCTGGAGCCTGGGGGAACTTCCGCATGATGGCGTCCTCCGTGCCTGGCCGCGACTGCCTTCCCGCTGGAGCTATGGATGCTGAGGGTGGGCACTGGAGGGCAGGGAGGTCCGAGGGGTGAGGCGATGGCGTTGCAGGAGACCTCCCGGCCACATCCGCATTCCACAGCGGCCAGCTCAGCGGAGGTGCACTGTGGGGGTGCGATGCAGGTACTGAACTTGTGAAGCCACGCCCCATCTGCAGCTCTTAGCCCGGGCCGGACGGCTGGCGGAGGTGCACTCTTCTCAGCACAAATCCTGACCCCACCCCCGTCCTGTCGCTCCTTCATCAGCCGGAAACTGCGTTTCCTCTCCAGAACTCGAGCCTCTCAGGCCCCACCCCTCCAATCTCCTCTCCCGGGCCAGGTGGGTGATTATCAGCTGTTGTTTTTAAACATGACCTCTAGGTGTCACCCTTGGCCTCAGCTTAACCCGCACCTCCCTTCGCCGCCGCTCTCCTCTTCTCGCGGAGGCGGCTCCCGGACGCCCCTGCCCCTGCCCCTGTCCCTGTCTCTCTTCCACCTGATTCAGTTTCTCTCCTGGTCCGTGGAGGGCTTGACATTTTGCAAAGGGTGGCCTGGAAGACCTCACAGAGAGGGTGACTTGTGTGTGTGTGTGGTAAAATACAGGTAACATAGTAAGACTGACCTTGCCAACCATTTTTAAGTGCACAATTCAGTGGTATTAAGTACATCCATCACTATCATCGGTCTAGAGAACTCTTTCCCTATTCCCTACTTGAAACTTTGTCCTCATTAAAGAACTCCTCACTCTGTCCTCCCCCCTAATCCCTGGAACCACTAGTCTACTTTTGACTCCTCCAGGAGCTTCATATAAGTGAAATCATGCAGTATTTGTCTTTCTGTCCATCATTCCACCTTAAAAGAATTTAAAATCACCAAAGGTTGTTGTTCAATAGATAATTTTCAGATCTCATCTCACTGCCTCTCAGGAATATTTTATGCAGTTGACCATTGTCTACTTTCAGAATACTCTTGCCTCCCCTTTTATAACATCATACTCACTTGGTTTTCCTTTGGTGTGTTCTCTCTCCTCTGCCTCTATTTTTAAATGTTGGTGCTGCTCAGGGCTTCAGTTACTGTCTTCTTGGTAGATAATCCCTACATCTATGCCGTCCTTCCTAATCTTTATTCAACTGCTTATTTGCTGTCTTGATTTGGGATGTCCCACCATCACCTAAGATTCAACATGCCCAACGTTGTCCCCCTGCGTCTCATGCTCCCATCTCGGCACTCGTCCCCCTGTTCTCCAGTGGCCCTGTTTGGAAGCCTGCATCATTTCTGAACCTTGTTGTTTCTCACCCCTCACCTCCAATTAATCACCGTATCTCTGCCCATTCTATTTCCATAACATCTCTCAAACCATCACCTCCCTGTTCATCCCTCTGTACCACCCAAGTGCAGGGCCTCACTGTCTCTTCATCACCAGGATACTACTAATTGCCTGCCTGGCTTTAGGTTTACTACTGTCCTAACCAGTCTCCACTTTGTAGCCAGGGTTAGCTTTGAAAAATGTAGATTTAATTATGTTACTGTCCTGCTTAAAAGCTTCACTAAATTTTGCTTGCACTTAGGGAAAAAGACAAAAAAATTTCCCCTAGCTAATTAGCCACTGACAACCTTTCCAGCTTTCCACCACCCAGCCCCCATCCATACTGTCGTTTCTTGAAAGTTTCATGCTTCTTCCCACTCAGAACTTTGGTCTTTGCTGTTCCCTCCTGCATAGAATACTTTCTTTCCCACTTGGCTAACACTTTATCAGTCAGTAGTTTTCAGGTTATCTTGCTTGAGGATGTCTTCCAAGACCCGAAGACTTCTGTCCAGTGCCTCAACATTAATGAACAAACTAAGGCCTCATGGGGCTGGGGGGTGATTACCAGACTGCAGTTTTTAACATAACCTCCAGGTGACACCCATGACCTCTATTTAACAGGGACTTGGGGGGGGGGGGACCAGGAAGCTGGGGCTGAGTGGGCCAGCTGGGAGAGGTTGCGGAAAGCCCGGCTTCTTCTCTCAGGTCTGACAGTTACTCCACCTGCTCTGCGTCAACTGCCTTCATGGGGTGACCAATCACCCCAGTTTTCCCAAGACTGAAGTGCTTCAAGGATGTGGAAATTTTAGTCCTTAAACTGGGACAATCCCAGGCATACCATGGACAGAGGGGTCAAAACTTCCATGTCTGCATGAGACTAAGAGCTAGGCCTAACAGGAGAGCTGGGCTATGACCCAGCCAAGCTCATTGCAGCAACACCACTGGTGGGCTTGCAGCTTGGTGGTTGTTAGAATTTAGGAATTTAGGAACAGAAAGTATATATGGTTTTATATTTACTTTGTTTCTTAAAAAAGATTTTTACTTATTTATTAGAAGGAAAGAGCTTCAGCATGACAGACAGGGAGTGAGCTGGAGTAGGGTTGGGGGAGAGGGAGACCAGACTCCCTGCTGAGCAGGGAGCCCAATCTGGGCCATGGTCCTGGGACCCTGGGATCAGAAAATATATATACTTTTAATGAATATGAAGAGACTCACCTGTGTATGACATTGGCTGAGTGCTACTGGGCATAACACACGCGTATATTGTCTCTAATCCTCATAGAAACCCGAAGAGTACAGAAGACATTTCCCCTTTTTGGAGATGAGAAAATAAGACTCAGAGAAGTTAAGTGACCAGCCTAAGTCACACAGCTGTTGAGTAATATGGTGAAATTCAAACCTATGTCTATCGGACTATAGAGTTCCTGCTATTTTTCACTGAATCTACAGCCTGACCATTTCCCTCCTGCTCCATCTTCATTTAGGGGTCCTGAGTGTGTATGTAGGAAGCAAGAGGCAGGTGTAGGTAGAAGGGATTGTGGAAGAGGCCTGTGATCAGGGCGTGTGGGAGGTCCACATAGCATGGACAGCTCACCTGTCCACAGATGAGTGGGCTTTGCCATCTTGAACTAGATATGAATATAGCCTGGGGATCTCCAAGGAGGCCCCATCATAGGCTGTTGTCCTGACACCAAGTTGTGTCCTCACTGAGGAGCCAGGATTGTCTTTCCTAGAGTCCAGGATAAAACCAGCCAGTTCTTATTTGATTGCAAATGGACATCTGGACATGGGAGAGGCACAGGGAAGGAGCCATCAGGAGCTAGCCATAAACTAGAGGGACAAATGAGGGTTAGAAGTTAGGGATTAGTGACAAGGGTCACGCTAAGCAATGTGGCTTGCCTAAAGTTTGGGCTCAGTGAATGTTTGCGATTAATGATATAGACAGCCACTTCTCTTTCCCAGATATATTGTAAGGCTGAGTTTTATTTTTGCCTAGGTTGTTCTTGAGCAATTGAGCTGCTTCTGAATACTGTAGAATTATGAACAGAGGACTGGCTTTGGTTGTGTAGAGGTATGGGCAGAGGTCTGACTGGGTTAGGCAATGGTCAGAGCCTTGAAGGGCACTCCCTGGTCTGGCTCCATAGGAGGTACAGTAAGACTTTGGATTCCTTTAAGAATGTAAAGGTCTCTGGGGCGCCTGGGTGGCTCAGTTGGTTGAGCGACTGCCTTCGGCTCAGGTCATGATCCCCGAGACCCGGGATCGAGCCCCACATCGGGCTCCCTGCTCGGCAGGAAGCCTGCTTCTCCCTCTCTCGCTCCCCCTGCTTGTGTTCCCTCTCTGGCTGTGTTTCTCTCTGTCAAATAAATAAAATCTTTAAAAAAAAAAAAAAAAGAATGTAAAGGTCTCTGGTAAGAAAGTTAGTCGGGTTATGCCATTTTACTTTATTTCCTTAGTGATGTCCAAATACTTTTAGGGTGCAAAAGCTGTCTGCAGACCTGCTCAGCCCCTGGGCTTGCCCGGTGTGGTGTGGTGCCCTGTGGCCAGGTCCTGCCTGTGGCTCCACTCTGCCAGTCGACTCATCAGAGAGCTGGAACTTAAGAAATTACTCCCCAGAGCTCTCTGCTCTTCCCTAGTTGGACTTTCAACTTCTTTTTTTTTTTTTTTTTTTTAAAGATTTTATTTATTTGACAGACAGAAACATAGCCAGAGAGGGAACACAAGCAGGGGGAGCGAGAGAGGGAGAAGCAGGCTTCCCGCCGAGCAGGGAGCCCGATGTGGGACTCGATCCTGGGTCTCCGGGATCATGACCCGAGTCGAAGGCAGTCGCCCAACCAATTGAGCCAGCCAGGTGCCCCTGGACTTTCAACTTCTACCAGCCTCACACGCTGGGGATAAAGAAGGCCTGGGAAGGAGGGGAACCATCTTAATAAAGCTGCTTTGTATACCAGACTCTTCTGTTCTTCATTCTCATATATTCCAACTTGACTAAAGGGAGGAGGATTTTGTGAAATAGTCACCAACAATATAGCATCACACTGATGTGCAACCTCTTGCCAGTAGCTCATGGAAGACAGTGACTTGGTGCAGTGGAAAGCACAGGACTTTAGAGTCAAATAGAGTTGGTTTCTGTTACTTTCTTGTTGGGTAAACTTAGGAAAGTTACTCAACTCTCTGGCTTTTTTTTTTTTTTTCTTTTTAGATTTTATTTATTTGACAGAGACACAGCAAGAAAGGGAACACAAGCAGAGGGAGTGGGAGAGGGAGAATCAGGCCTTCGATGTAGCAGGGAGCCTGATGCAGGGTCCAAGCCCAGGACCCTGGGATCATGACCTGAGCTGAGCGGAAGGTGGACGCCTAATGACTGAGCCACCCAGGTGCCCCATCTGACTTGTGATTTCCTCAGTTGGTAAGTGGGAATCATAATAATGTCTATGTCACAAGTTTGTTTTGAGGTCTAAATTTGTTAACCAATATAGATAAAGTCCTAAATCTGCTATATAAAAATAAGATATTTATTTAGGGCTTATTATATGGCATGCCATGTTCTTAAGTGCTTTATTAGCATAGCATGGACTCATATAGCCTTCTGAGTTCTATACTTTTATTGTCTATGCTTTATAGGTGCAAGACTTGAGGAGCTTGCAATTGATGCAGAAAAGGCATTTGACAAAATACAACATCCGTTCCTGATCAAAACACTTCAAAGTATAGGGATAGAGGGAACATTTCTCAACCTCATAAAATCTATCTACGAAAAACCCACAGTGGGGGCACCTGGGTGGCTCAGTTGGTTGAGCGACTGCCTTCGGCTCAGGTCATGATCCTGGAGACCAGGGATCGAGTCCCACATCGGGCTCCCTGCTCGGCGGGAAGCCTGCTTCTCCCTCTCTCACTCCCCCTGCTTGTGTTCCCTCTCTCGCTGTGTTTCTCTCTGTCAAATAAATAAAATATTTTAAAAAAAAGAAAAGAAAAGAAAAGAAAAACCCACAGTGAACATCATCCTCAATGGGGAAAAACTGACAGCCTTTCCTCTGAGATCAGGAACAAGGCAAGGATGCCCACTCTCACCACTACTGTTCAACATAGTGTTAGAAGTCCTAGCAACAGCAATCAGGCAACAGAAAGAAATAAAAGGTATCCAGATTGGCAAAGAGGAAGTCAAACTCTCTCTCTTTGCAGATGACATGATACTCTATGTGGAAAACCCAAAAGACTCTACCCCCAAACTACTAGAACTCATACAACAATTCGTTAATGTGGCAGGATACAAAATCAATGCACAGAAATCAGTTGCATTCTTATACAATAACAATGAAAAAATAGAAAGGAAAATCAGAGAATTGATTCCGTTTACTATAGCACCAAAAGCTATAAGATACTTAGGAATAAACCTAACCAAAGAAGTCAAGGATCTGTACTCGAGGAACTACAGAACATTCATGAAAGAAATTGAAGAAGACACAAAAAGATGGAAGAGCATTCCATGCTCATGGATCAGAAGAATAAACATTGTCAAAATGTCTACACTGCCCAGAGAAATCTATACTTTCAATGCCATTCCGATCAAAATTCCACCAACATTCTTCAAAACGCTGGAACAAACAATCCTAAAATTTATATGGAATCAAAAAAGACCCCGAATCGCTAAGGAAATGCTGAAGAAGAAAAGCAAAGCTGGGGGCATCTCATTACCTGACTTCAGGCTTTATTACAAAGCTGTGATTACCAAGACAGCATGGTACTGGCACAAAAACAGAGAAACAGACCAATGGAAGAGAGTGGAGAGTCCACATATGGACCCACAAATCTATGGGCAAATCATCTTTGACAAAGCAGGAAAAAATATCCAGTTTATTGAAGACAGTCTCTTCAATAAATGGTGCTGGGAAAATTGGACAGCTTCGTATAGAAGAATGAAAATAGACCATTCTCTTACACCAGACACAAAGGCAAACTCGAAATGGATGAAAGACCTCAACGTGAGGCAGGAATCCATCAAAATCCTGGAAGAGAACATAGGCAGTAACCTCTTTGACATCGGCCACAGCAACTTCTTCCAAGACACGTCTCCAAAGGCAAAGGAGACAAAAGTGAAAGTGAACTTTTGGGACTTCATCAAAATAAAAAGCTTCTGTAGAGCAAAGGAAACAGTCAGCAAAACAAAGGCAACCCACAGAATGGGAGAAGATATTTGCAAATGACACTACAGACAAAGGGCTGGTATCCAAGATATATAAAGAACTACTCAAACTCAACATCCAAAAAGAAGAGGAACGCATCAAAAAATGGGCAAGAGACATGAAGAGGCACTTCTCCATAGAAGATATACAAATGGCTAACAGACACATGAAAAAATGTTCAGCGTCACTAGCTATCAGGGAAATTCAAATCAAAACCACACTGAGATACCACCTTACACCAGTCAGAATGGCCAAAATTACCATGTCAGCAAACAACAAGTGTTGGAGAGGCTGCGGAGAAAGGGGAACCCTCTTACACTGTTGGTGGGAATGTAAACTGGTGCAGCCGCTTTGGAAAACAGTGTGGAGATTCCTTAAAAAATTAAAAACAGAACTACCCTATGACCCTGCAATTGCACTACTGGGCATTTACCCCAAAGATACGGATGTAGTGAAAAGAAGGGCCATATGTACCCCAATGTTCATCACAGCAATGGCCACAATTGCCAAACTGTGGAAAGAGCCAAGGTGTCCATCAACAGATGAATGGATAAAGAAGATGTGGTACATATATACAATGGAATACTATGCCTCCGTCAGAAAGGATGAATATCCAACTTTTGTAGCAACATGGACCGGACTGGAAGAGATTATGCTGAGTGAAATAAGCCAAGAAGAGAAAGTCAAGTATCGCATGGTTTCTTGTGGTGCATGAGGGGTAACCTGGAGGACAGTGGGAGAAGGAAAGTAAATGGGAAGTAGGGTAATTCTGGGAGAGAAACGAAACAACAGAGACTTTGGACACAGAAACAAATGGAGGGACTTGGAGGGAGGGCGGTGGAGGGATGGGAGAGCCTGGTGGTGGATACTGGGGGTACCTAATGCGTGGAGCACTGGGTGTGGGGAATGGGGAATGAATCTTGGAACACTGGAAAATAAAAAACTTAAGTAACAATAATAAAAAAAAAAAAGACTTGAGGAGCTTGATTAACCTGCCCCAAATTTGGACCCAGACAGTCAGGTTCCATCTCAGGCATACTTAACTACCAAGCCATTATGCCATACGGAATAGGGCTGAGTAAAGAACAGCTATTATGATCATAGTAATTTAGTATTAAGTGCTTTTTATATCCATGGTGCTAAATGTTAATTACTAGCATATTTGGACGTAACATTTATCCTTTTGTTCCAATTTTTCCACAGTCATGGCGACAAAGAGCCTTACGCTCACTACAGTAGAGCGTCTTGCTTTTGTCCAATCCAGTCCGGTGTGTCAGTCTCTGCAAACAACAAAAGATGTGGCCACTGGCCCCCTGTCCCTGCCCCCACTAGAGGACCAAAGGAGGCAGGCCTCTCTGGAACCAAGCTAGGAGAGCAGCAGACAGGTACAGATCGGCAGACTGAGAGCAGGACTCATAAAAGAGAGGTCATGATTAATAAGCCTGATTAATTTATTTCAGTGGCAACAATGCAAGGGGACAGGGGTGAAAGGAGGGACAGTAATTCATCCTGATTATAAGGCACAGGAACACTGTTAAAACCAACGCGAGGATTTTGTGGAGATGCTGCTGGGGCTTGGAGGGGTTTGGTGGGGCTCAGCCTTGGGGGCAGCTGGAAGGAAACTCAATGAGTGGCTCATGGTGACCCAGTGAAGAGGAAACCCAGAACAGGGACAGGGCACAACCTGCCCAAGCCATCTAACCAAGACCCAAATCTGACCAGGACACTTGCCTGTTAATTCCCTTCCAATGGCTTCCCACCACCTAAATATGGTATAATGTGAATGACAGTGGAATAAAAAAAAACCCTGCATTTATTTGATACTATGCATGGGGTGCTTTATAGAGAGGAAATGGAGGCAGAAAGTTGAAGAAACCTACCTGGTCCCACAAT
The DNA here is from genome assembly GCA_004023965.1 of Spilogale gracilis. Lineage (NCBI taxonomy): Eukaryota > Metazoa > Chordata > Mammalia > Carnivora > Mephitidae > Spilogale > Spilogale gracilis. The sequence continues at coordinate 86,097 of PITA01004041.1, forward strand.
TATTAATTTACACTGAGACTCTGACTCAGTATGCTCGCATAGGCCTGTGTTGACCCCAACTTTAGTTCCAGTCCATTTATAGCTGTATTTAATGGTGGATCTCTTCCATCAGACAGGAAGCTCCTCTACAGCAAGACTCATTCTCTGCAATGTTAGCCCTCAGTAGATGTTAGTGATGCTGAAGCTCTTGTGTCCTTTGTGTCCCTCCCTCTGCACACTCTCCCTAGGTGAGTTCATCCACACTTTTGGCTTCAACTCTTACCTCCCGGAGGAAGACTACTAAAGTAGGCATTATGGTTGACTCCCTAACTTCAACTCCACTCCGGATGATTACTCTGAGCCCATCATATTAATATCCCATCCTTCTTGCCTGTAATGGGTTTAGGGATGAGAATATGCTCTGGTCCTGTCCAGTGAGGTTAAGACGACATCCTCTGGGGGGCTTCTGGGAAAGATTTCTTCACTCCTAGGAGAGAGCCCCTGGAAGCAATAATGACTTTTCTTCCTGGGAATGTTGTCCAGCCTGAACGTGGACTGTAACTAATGTAGCTGTTGTACCAACAGCTGAAGATGCAGCCAAGAGCAAGGACGGCAGAGTGCAGCACCGGAAAGGGTGGTTGTCCGTGACGGCGCTCAGTTGGCCAACCCCAGAGGCCATGCTAAACTTCCTCAAACAACGGAAATCAAATGTTGTCACTGCAGAAGCCATTGAGAATGGGCTTTCTGATATTTGCAGCAGAAAGCATTCTTACTGATACAACCAAGGCAACATTATGGCTTTTGTGGTTCCCTTCCTACAGAGCAATTTCTTTTTAAATTATATTTTATGATTGTATTGGCATGAAGATAAATATATTAGTATTGTACATTAAAACATCACTGACTTAAAACTTTGGGTTTTTTTTTCTGATTTAAGGAAGATTAAAGTATTTTTTATGGACCTCTAAAAGTATTGCAGAACCAATGTGCCTAGTGTGCATAGCAGATAGAATGGCCCCAGATACAACTCCCAAATATCCATCTCCAGTCCATCCCTCCCTTTTGACCTTCAAACCTTCACATCTAACTGAGCCACCCAGGTGCCCCCAAATTATCAATTTTAAAGTGTATAATGCAGTGATTTTTATTTATTATTTGTTTATATATTTATTTATAAATGTATTATTTATTATTTATTTGGCATTGGCACATATGTTTGATTTCATGGTTCTGTTCATGAGACACATGACTGGGTCTTGTGTGGATATGGAGTTGGTATGACTCGCCCTCCCCCAATCCACAGTTTTTCTTACACAAAAGGTAGTTTGGGGAAAGAGACTCTTTTCCCTTCTCAAGGACAGGAGTGGAAAGGGCCAGCCCCTGAACTGGGAAGGCTACAGAGGGACACTGAGGAATACTGAAGATATTCTGGGTAAAGGGAGGAGTGCAGGCATACATTGTCACTGCCTTTGACTCCTCTAGAGATGCAGCAGGCAAGATGTACTATCAGATGGCCCTACCAAAATAAAGCCCGTGAACGCGAAAAACTCAACAATGGGGGATGGGATGCTCAGAGAGCATGGAAAGGACTGAAAAGAGTTTTTATTCCCATATCCCTTCTGTTGAAAGAATAATGACCTCTCAAAGAAACCTGTGTCTTAATCCCCAGAACCTGTGACTATGTTGTGTTACATAGTGAAGGGGAATTAAAGCTGTTAATCAGCTTATTATCCAGGTGGGACTAATATAATCAGAAGGGTCTTTAAGAGTGGAAGACAAAGAGGAATCAGAGTCAGAGAAAGTGATGTAACAATGGAAGCAGGGGTTAGGGTGATTTGATGCAAGGACTTAATCTACCTTTGATGACATTGATGGTAGAAGGGAGCCATAAGTCAAGAAATGAGGGCTGCCTCTGCCAGCTGGAAAAGGTAAGGAAATGGATTATCTCCTAGAGCTTCTAGAAGGACAATAGCCCTGCCAATAACCTTGCTTTTAGCCCAGTAAGACCCATTTTGAACTTCTGACCTCTATAATATAACAAATTTGTATTGTTTGAAGCTACTAATTTTGTGGTAATTTGTTATAAAAGCAACAGGAGGGGCCCCTGGTGGCTCAGTTGTTAAGCGTGGGATCAAGCCCAGCATCAAACTCTTCATTGGGCTCCTGCTTGGCGGGGAGCCTGCTTCTCCCTTTCTCACTCCCCCTGCTTGTGTTCCCTCTCTGGCTGTGCTTCTCTCTGTCAAATAAATAAATAAAATCTTAAATAAAATAAAATAAAAGCAATAGGAAACTAATATGTCTTCTTAGCTATCTAATTCTTAAAAAGGCAACAGCAAGATTCACTTTTAGATCTTTGTTTCTTTTTATCCCTTTAAGTTCTCTATTTTCTTTTTTTTTTTTTTTATTGTTACTAAATTTTTTTTTCCAGTGTTTCAAGATTCATTCCCCATTCCCCACACCCAGTGCTCCCCGCTTTAGGTGTCCCCAGTACCCACCACCAGGCTCTCCCATCCTTCCACCCTCCTCCCTCTAAGTTCTCTATTTTCTATAAGATCTGCAAGATTTTGTCTTCCTGGGTTTCATTTTTTCAACATTTTGGGGATGTTGTTGAGTCTTTAAGCCCAAGAACATGTCTACCCAAGTTCATTGGTCCTTCCAAGGTCTATCCCTAATTATACCTTCTGCTTGAAACCTTTATCATTTTCCCCAGTGGATAATCTTTCTTCCTCTCCATCCCTCAAGCATACTCACTCCTCACTGGGACACTTGTCACACTGTCTTCTACTTTGTCTCAGGATTTTGTCTCAACTCCTCTAGGAACTTGTGTCTGTTTTAAATTTGCCAGCCTTTGTAATTGGGGGGAAAAGGCATGTCCTTTGTTCCCAGTTTGGGGAGAGAGCTCAGTAAGAGATAAAGAACAGAGATGTGTTGTCCCTCTAGGACTCTAACCTCAGCTCCTTGCTCCTGCCAGTAGATGATGTCAATGACCAGAAAAAGACAACAATAAATTTTGTGCTGAAGGCCAGCCGAAGGCTGCTTTGCTCCCTGCACTGGCTATCCCTTGTACCCTCCTCATAGCCTCTAGGCCCTCCTTTGACACCATCATTGCTGGAGAACCAGCTTTACACAAGTGTTATGTGGCAGCAACTCATCTCAGCTCCTCCACATCTCTCACTTTCTGTTTCAGGGCTTCTGTAAGAGCCACCTACATTCATATTGGTGCTCGTAGGAAGTGTGAGGGTTTAACACATCATGAGACAATGCTTGACCAAAAGGAGAAGCGAGTTGAAGGATAAATTCTCCTTTCTTATGGCCTATGGACAAATCACTTTTGAGGTGGTTTTCCATAACTCCTCAGAAGGTTCCAATAAGATCAAGCCCTAGTTTCCACAGCTGTGATCAACTCAGGCATGCAGGGTTTTTTTGTTTTTGTTTTTGTGTTTTGTGTTTCTTTTTTCCTAGGGACAGACAGCATGCAAGAGGGAGGAGAGAGGGGAGAGGGAAAGAGAGAATCTTAAGCAGGCTCCATGCCCAGCGTGAAGCCTAATGCGGGGCTTGATCTCACCACTCTGAGATCATGACCTGAGCCAAAATCAAGAGATGTTTAACTGATTGAGCCACCCAGGTGCCACATCTCAGGCATGTGTTCTTGAATTAGCTTTCCCTTCTTTTGTGGTTTCCTCTAGTCCCTGACTTTGGTCACCAGAATTACCTCTTAAACTACCTGCATGAGAATACTGGGCTATACCTTCTGAGAGAACCCAGCCTAAGATGCCTAGCTTGTCACTGGAGCTGCACTTGTATCACATAAGTGAACTGACCAATGTTAAGCAGGCTGAGGCCATTTTGAGTGTCAGACTTGTAGGTCTGACCCAAATATAGAAATTGTAGGAATCACTTATCTTCGTGTATCATCTCACCAGCAGACTCAGCAGACTCTGGGTTCTGTTTTTTGAACATACTTTATACTAAGCCATCAACAATTTCTACAAAAATAGGAAAAGGCCTAGGCTATACCTTACTCACTTTGGTATCTTTTATAGTTTATTACATGGACCAGGTGCTCAATCTGAATAAGCTAATGTACCACACCTATTACCTGACTCCCTTCAACATTTCTAGATAAGTGGTGGCTCTTTTTGCCTGTTCCTGCCTGACACATAATATGTAGTAAAATGATAGTGATATTTATTGAGCACTTACTATATTCTAGATACTAAGTGCTTAATGCCCCCGTCCCAGTTATTATTAATAGCTTCCCTGTGTAATAGCTTCTCTTATTATCTCCATCTACAGATGTGAAAATTGTGGCTCTGAGAAGTTAAGTGATTGCCTAGACTAGTACAGTAAGTAAACATGGAGTCAGGATTTGAATTCAGCACTTCTGACCCCAGAAGTCTCTCAATCACAATTATCAAGTGGTAAGCAAACAAAGACTATTAGTACTAGGATAGACCTACATATCAATGGGATAGAATTGAGAATCTAGAAATAAATCCATATACCATGGTCGATTGATTTTTGTTAAGAATGTCAAGACATTCAGTGGGGGAAATATAGACTTTTCAACAAATGATGTTGGGCCAATTGAATATCAATATACAAAATAATTAATTTGGACTCCTAGCTCATCATATAAAAAGATTAACTCAAAATAGATCAAAGACCTAAACGTAAGAACCAAAACTATAAAATGCTGGTAGAAAGGATAAGTCATCTTTTTTTTTTTTAAAGATTTTATTTATTTATTTGACAGAGAGAGAGATCACAGAGAGGCAGGCAGAGAATGAGAGGGGGAAGCAGGCTCCCCGCTGAGCAGAGAGCCCGATGTGGGACTCGATCCCAGGACCCTGAGATCATGACCTGAGCCAGATCATGACCTGAGCCGAAGGCAGAGGCTTAATCCTCTAAGCCATCCAGGTGCTTAAAAGCATAAGTCATCTTGATGTTAGATGAGGTAATGATTTATTGGATATGACATCAAAAACCCAAACAACAAAAGAAAGACAGATTGGACTTTATCAAAATCAAAAGCTTTTGTGATTCAAATGACATTAAGAAGTGAAAAGACAACCTATTGAATGGAGAAAATACTTTCAAATAATATATCTGATAAAGATATAATATCTAGAATAAATACAAACTCTTTTAAGTCAACAATAAAAAGACAAAGAGCTCAGTTTTTTTTTATATGGGCAAAGAATGTGAATAGACATTTCTCCAAAGATACATACTATCATTAGTCATTAGGGAAATGCAAATCAAAATCACAGTAGGATAGCACTTTGTACCCACAAAGATGGCTATAATAATATTTTTAAGTGGAAAATAACAAGTGTAGGTGAGGGTATGGAGAAATTAGAATCTTCATACATTGTTGGTGAGAACATAAGCTGGTGCAGCTGCTGTGGAAAACAGTTCGGAAGTGCTTCAAAAAGTTAAACAGAGTTACCGTATGACTCAGCAGTGCCACTCACAGGTACATGCTCAAGAAAAATGAAAACTTATTTCACACAAAATCTTGTACATGAATGTTCATAGTGGCATTATTCATAGTACCCAAAAAGTGAAAGCAACCCAAATATCCATCAAATGATGGATGGAAAAATAAAATTTGATATTATTAATACAATAGAATGTTATTCAGCCATTAAAACAAATGAAGTATTGGGGCTCCAGAGTGGCTCAGTTAAGCATCTGGCTCTTGGTTTTAACTCAGGTCATGATCTCATGGGTTGTGAGATCAAGCTCCATGAAGGGCTCTGTGCTTATTGGGGAGTCAGCTTGAAGATTATCTCCCTCTGCCCCTCCCCCCATTTACACGCTCTTCCTCTCTCTCTAAAGTAAATAAATAAATCCTAAAAATGAAGTATGGATACATGCTACAGCTTGGATGAACTTTGAGAACATTATGTTAACTAAAAAAAGCCAGACATAAAGGTCACATATTATATGATTCCATTTATATGAAATTTTCAGATTAGGCAAATCCATAGAGATGGAAAGTAGAGTTTTGTTTGCCAGTTGATTGAAGGGGAGGCGGGATCCCTTTGCAGAAGAACCATACAGAATTGTCACAAACATTTAAAATAAATCTTCCTCTTGAGCCTTTTCTAAAGATAACCTGATGTCATTTACTACACTTTATAATACAGCATCATATATAATACAGTTCATAGAATTAAAATGACTCATCCAAAATCACACAGCCAGTATATAGAGGCATTTGTTGATTTCAAAGCCCATGTAGTAATCACTACCTTGTATTACTCTCCTGTTTGCTCAGCAGTCGAGTTTGAATAAGCCTCTTTTAGAGTCAGATTATGACTAGATAATAAAATCTGTGTAAGAAAAAAAGGCAAGAATCTCTGTGTCTTGTGGTACAGATAGATAAAATGTTTTCAGGAATAGGAAATAATGAACTTTTTGAAAATAGGCATCTTTCCCATTTATAATGTATTGAAAGGGAACAACAGAACACCCAATACATTACAGGTTATTGACATGACATTTTGCAGGAGACTGAGGCTGATAAAGCACTTGCTTTGCTGTATCACTGCCATATTGTATTATCTGTCCCCACCTTAAGAATGAATCTGAATGAATGTGTGCATTCCTTCCTCTAATTTGCTTCTTACTTACATTGTAAAAGCAGCCCTTTTCTAAACAATCTAGAAAAGAATGTTTAAGAAACTGAAAGCATTGTGTTAGCCAATGGCCCCTGTTTTAACTATTCCACTTGCAGAAGCAGAAACGCAAACCTACAAATGTTGGAAAAATGAAAATATGCCAGAAAGATCTTTAAAATTAATGTTGCACAGGTCACAGGGAAGCAGCTGGATTTCTGACAAGCAGCATACTTCATTCTGGAAATACATGAGTTAAAGGACTAAATGAATGTGAGGAAGGAGGAAGGAAAGAAAAGCATGTTCAAGTCTTGGCTAATTTTCAGCTTGGAGCAACCAATAAAAATTTTAGGAGACAAAGCAGAAAAGGCAGAAACTGGTGGCAATGATAGCTTAGTATGTAAGTCCCATTAGATAAATCTGAGCAAATTTTGGTCTATTTTTCCTGAAGATCTTTTCCAGAAATGAATGCCGTTTGTATTTGAGAGTTGAAAAGACATAATTAATGTATTTATTTAGCCAGTAATCACACACCAGGTGCAGGACATAGTGACACCTGAATGAGATTCGAAGTTGTATAGGATGTATGGGCCATGAGGAGGACTGGGGGAGAGTGTGTTCGGTATTCCAGGCAGAAGGGGGAAAAGTATATGCTGAGGTACACAGGAAAAGCAGATGTTGATGTTAAAGGAAAGATATTTTCTGTGTATGGGAAAAATCGCTCTTCAAAAGAAAAATCATGGCTCATTTTCACTTTCAGGACAGGAATAGCATTTATGGCACAGGCAGGTGGTTCTTGTTGAGGAAAACAATGTGTGAGATTTGGGAGGGCCCAGCAATGCCCGGAGGAGCGGATGACTAGAGAAAGCAAAACTTATCTGCCAAAGAAAGCAAGAAGTGAGAGGAATTTGGAGTTTGGGGGCAGCTGGGGGAATAAGCCTGGACAGCTTGGAGAGAGTAGAGAAGTGAGGAGAAGAAATGAAAAGATGGGAAGGCTAGGCCCAAGGAAGGACCCTGGGCAAAGGAAGTTTTTGTGAGTTGGAGAACAGGATAATCAGTGAGAAGGAAAACATGAGTCCTTCCCAGAGGATATACAAAACACTGGGAGGGGACAAACTTCTACATTTTGTGGGACAGTGGCTTTAGGAATTTGTCTTTGGATATTACAGAGTAACTCCAGTAGACCGGGGCACTCAGTGTGATAGTCGAATTACATCTATCTTGTTAAGTTGACATCATCTTTTATTTGTAAGGTTTTTTAAAAAAATATTATTTATTTATTTGTTTGAGAGAGAGAGCGAGCGAGCGAGCAAGCATGAGCAGGGCAGGCATAGAGGGAGAGGGAGAAGCTTACTCCGTTCTGAGCAGGGAGCCCAACACAGGGCTCTAACCCAGGACTCTGAGATCATAACCTGAGCTGAAGGCAGATACTTAACTGACTAAACCACCCAGGGGCCCCTCTTATTTGTGAATGTTACCTACTTTTACTAACTGGCAAACAATACTTTGTTCTTAAGGTTCTTCAGCTTATTGGCTCCATTTTTTAATATTTTAAAATAATTTAAAAAATAAAAATTTTAAGTTGGTCATTTTATAGTTCACATTCTTACTTAGATGTTTAAAAACATAACATGTAAAATATAGTAATCTTGAACAAATAAAATTATACACAATAGAAGATTATGTTCCTAACCCAACAAAAAGAATTTCAAATGTTTAAAAATTTCCCCAAATGTATAGTTAAAAAACACATTCTCGGGGTGCCTGGGTGGCTCAGTTGGTTGAACAACTGCCTTCGGCTCAGGTCATGATCCCGGAGACCCGGGATCGAGTCCCGCATCGGGCTCCCTGCTTGGCAGAAAGCCTGCCTCTCCCTCTCTCACTCCCCCTGCTTGTGTTCCCTCTCTGGCTGTGTTTCTCTCTGTCAAAGAAATAAAATCTTTAAAAAACACACACACACACACACACATACACATTCTCTATTATTTAAATATTTCTTGGAAATTTGCAAGTCTGACCTGCAGCCTGAATCAATTCTTTAATTTAGAGAAAGGACATTATAGGCAAAGGATGCAATAAAATAGTTGTTACTATGTATCTGCTTCATTAGTCCTTTAGAATGATCCATCCAGGCTGTGTACTCTAGGGGCTATAAGAGCGTATTCTCGGGGCGCCTGGGTGGCTCAGTTGGTTAAGCGACTGCCTTTGGCTCAGGTCATGATCCTGGAGACCCGGGATCAAGCCCCACATAGGGCTCCCTGCTCGGCGGGAAGCCTGCTTCTCCCTCTCTCACTCCCCCTGCTTGTGTTCCCTCTCTGGCTGTGTTTCTCTCTGTCAAATAAATAAAATCTTAAAAAAAAAAAAAAAAAAACTTATTTAAAAAAAAAAAAAAGAGCATATTCTCCAGATACTTCATCCTCTCCACTGCTAGTCCAATATATCCCTCCTATTTGATCTGGACACACCAACATTCACTCTCATGTCTCTGGACCTGGATGCTTGGTTCTGTATTCAATGACATGAAATGAGAAAGAGTATTCAGAGCTCAAAAGAGAGGATTAGTTTGGAGACAAAAATCTGACTTATTGATACATAGCTAGTTATTAAAGGTATGGGTGTGGATGGGATTGTGTAGAAAAGGTTTGAGTGAGATGAGAAATGCAATAAAAACATTTGGGTCCAGGTCAAGGAAAAGGAACCAGCAAAGAAGAAAGAGGAATAGATGTCTTGGTAGAAGATCAACCAGAAGAGTGTGTTGCCACAGAAAGTAGGAAAAGTGTTTTAAGAAGGAGAGAATGGTCAGCTGAGTCAGGTGCAGCTGAAAGATCTGCAATAAGGTGGCCACTGAAAAGTGTCCATTGGATTTGGCAATGTGGAGGTTATTGTGACCTTGATGAGAAAAATTTTCAGGAAGCAGTGGAGTGTAATAGCTGTAAGAGGATATTAGATCAAGGAAGGGATTTCCTATTCTATGTGGAAGATCCTAGCCCATGTTTGAATGCTGAGCCCATTTGAGTGTTAACTGGAAATAATCCAATAACATATTTATTAGTTAAAATAAAGTAGTTGCCAAATAAACCATCTCAGTTATTCATAATGACTCAAATATGATAGAAGATTATGTCTTCATAACTTAAAATCTAAAGTAGTTAGGTCTCCTTTAAATGGGGTTTTGGGACCTAGACTTCCTCTGTCTTGTGGCTCACACATCTTCAACAAGGCTTCAATGGCTCCAAGCTTGTCTGCACCAAGCAATGAAAGGGAAAGAAAACAGATGATATTTGTGGGGTGTTTCTGTATGTCTGGCTTAGAAGTAGCCCCTACCACTTCAGTGCAGATAACATTGACACTGATAATATCAGTTACATGGATCTTAAGTGCCCAGGAGACAGGGAAATTTAGTCTAGTTGTGTGCTCTGGAAGAAGAGGGAATGGGTTTGGTGAATAGCAGTCTCTGCCATAGAGGGAGAAGTTAAAGAGCTGGAGTGGGGGTGAGGAAAGATGAGGTGGGAGCGAGGGATGGGGATAATGGCAAGAGAAAGCTTTTGGAGAAGGCAAAAGAGGACAATACCAGGTCCCAGAGCCCATGAGGATGTCTTATTTTCTAACCAAGTAAAACGGGCAAAGAGGTCGAGGGTATTTGCAAGAGAATGATCACAAAGATAGATCATCTTTAAGGCAAGAAGGGAACACAGGAGGATGCTGATGGGCAGAATGGGAAAAACTAATTAGTTAGAAGTCCCAATAAAGCCAAGAATGGCTTCCATGGAGATTCTTAAATAAATGAGCTAGAATGAGAGGGCATTGTGATGTTTTCCCTCTCAAGAATGAGATGTTTGAACAAATTTTTTAGAAGGTGGTTAGATTCCGATGATGAAAAGTTCTATGTGTGACTGTGAACATGGGAGGCTGAGATGGAATGAAGAAAACTGTCACTGACTGTGAGGAAGTCAAGGAAACTGACAGCCCAGGATAGTGGATGGCTTCACTATGTGGGTACTTGTACCACCCAGAAGGGTGATAGGAGTTGTAAAGGAGAGAAGTCTTGAGTCATATGCCAAAGTCTTTAGATAATGACAGATCATGAGCCAGAGGATGAAAAATTGTAGTTTTGTGGGCAGGAAAGGAAGGTGATATGGTTGGAAAGGATGAAACCTCAAAGGCACAATACTTTTTTTTTTTTTTTTTTAATAAGAGGGTAATGTAGGGGCACGTGAATGGCTCAGGTCATGGTCCCAGGGTCCTGGAATCGAGCCCCATGTTGGCTCTCTGCTCAGCGGGGAGTCTGCTTCTCGCTCTCTCTCTGCCCCTCTCCATCATTCGTGCTCTCTCTCTCTCTCAAATAAATAAATAAAACCTTAAAAAAAGGGGAAATATAGTAAAGGTCTGGAAACTGTGTCATGCCATCTTCCAAACTTCAGTAGACACTAGGTTGGGGAAAAAGCTTTGGAGGATGTGGTGTTCACAAGCAACCACTAGGCTTCAGTTTAGGCAGAAGGTGGAGGTCCTACTCTAAGAAAAGCTTGGGGATGTAGCTACCTAAGGGGGTTTGTAGGTTTCAGAATGGAAGTTAAAGAAGACACAAAGGAATGACTGGGGAGCCATGCAAGGAAGGAGGGCTGAGTCAGTTGAGAAGATGTAGGTGGGAAAGGAGAGTTAGAAAGTTGAGATGACCCCTTTGGATGAAGTTCAGCCTGACAGTTTCTTGGTTGAAAGAGTACACACTGGCCAAGCATTGTTGGGAGCCTTCTTGTGGTGCTTTGGCAACAATACGGTACTATGGCTTTGCAGCTTCACATGCATCTGGCCTAGAAGTAGGATGCAGAGGAGGTTAAGGTGGCCTAAAGCATCTGCCCTTAGATTCATGTGGAACAGTCACTACGACCCAGAGCTCAACTTGTGGTAGGTCCCTGCCTCTCTCTCCAGGTTCCTCTCACGTCATCGCACTCTTTGCTGCAGACCCAGCAGTCACATCTTAGATCCTCCATCCTCCTTCCTTGCCATAGGAGCACATGCCCTTTATTCTGCTTGGAATGCTCTTATTTATTCTTCAGATTTTGACCATAACATCACTCTCAGGTATACTCCAGGTCCCCCCATTAATCTCCCTCATCACACTGTGTGTTTCTTTCACAGAGTTTATTACAGTTGTAATTTTACATTTATCTGTGTGCCCATTTAATTAAAGCCTCTTTCTTCCTCTTGTCTGTAAGTTTGATGAGGTGGGTACTTGTACCCACATGGTCTCCCAGCATTTATCCCAGTACTTGTATGAAATTGGCATAATGGTTTTAAAATATGTCCACACATGCTTTGACACTCTCTCTTTTCAAGATGGAAATCTAACTCTACTTCTGAATGTAGGCCAGACCTTGTAAGTTCCATCTAACAGAATGTGGTGGAAGTGATGGTACATGACTTTCTGAGGTTATATAAAGAATACAGCTTCTTCTTGGTGCTTTCTTAATCTTGGATCACTTGTTCAGGGGAAACCAAGCACTGCTATGAGGTCACTCAAGAAACTCTGTGGTACGGCCTACATGGAGAGGAACAAAGGCCTCCCACTAATAGCCAGCCTCAGCTTGTGGCCAGGGCAAGAAGGCACATTGAAAGTGGATTCTCTAGTCATGGTCAAGCCTTCAGATAACCTGAAGCTTTTGCTGACATTTGACTATAACCTCATGAGAGAATCGAGATAATGAATGATTATTATTGTTTTGAGCCTCTGAGTTTTGGGGTAATTTGTTATGCAGCAATAGATAACTAATATAATATGTTTTCAATAAATACTTATTCATTGAATAAATCAGCAAATTCATGAACACTTCTTTGTTTCCTTTTTTTTTTTTAATTTGGCACCAATCAGTAATTTTATCAGTTATGATTCTAACAGGTGCCCAAAATTTTGTTTTAACTTTTCTCTGCATTTGACTTTATTGAGTTTTTTATCCATATGAACTGGAGTAAAAAATACAAACAAGCCAGCATAAATATTTGACCCTTTAAAGATGATGTTTAACTGAGTGATGTTAATACAAGGAAAGAGTAATTATATTTGCTCTTCTGCTACCAAAGATTAGTTGGTATAAAAGCAAAGTAGACAAGACAAAATTATTAAGGATCATCAAATAATGGTGAAATTCTGGCCAAGAGAAGTTTTTTTTTTTTTTTTTTTTTTAAATCTTAAATCTAGATTTTTACCTAATTTTTAAGGCAATAAAATTGGTCTACATATCATAGTGTCTTTTGACCTTTGACCAAAACTTAGCACCTACTGGGTTTAAAAGGCCAAATATTGAAGGTCATCCACCAGTGCAGTTGTTTTGTCTTTGCCTCTGTTAACAGAACTTCCGGAGTCCTTTCAGCCTCACAGAGGATGGAGGAAATTTTCACAGGGAATCTTGACCTGGTAAGATGTAACATCCTTTGTTCCCTGTTGTGGCTGCACCACAGAAGCAATGGCTGGCACTTAGCAGGCATTCAAAACATATTTGTTGCATAAATGAAAGAATGAATAAATCTCTTTACTCATCATAATCATTCAGATGTTAAAAGCTTTTCCAGATGCCTAAGTAGGAATAAATGCATAACTAACACTATCTGGCAAAAATAGGGAAAGTCTGATTATGCAGGCATCAGCCTGACAAATGCAACGAACCTCTGTGTTATTGTTTGTTTGCTCATGTTGAAATTTTCTTCACAAAAATATAATTTTTGTTTTACAACTGTTTGGTCAATTAGGCGTGGGGCAGATTCTGTGGACTGGCTTACTCAACATCTGTTCTGGTCTTATTATAGTGTGTCTTCCTGGAATGCTGAAAACTGAAAAGCTTAAAACTACATTTTCTAGATTCTTTTGCTGCTAGGGTTTTGAATGAGATTTGGGTTCCTTCAATCAGATGGATTCACCTGGAACTGAAAATGAACTGAGTTAAGAGGGGAAAGAAAGGGAAAGTTTGAGGCATCTATCTTGTTGGTCTTGATGTTTAAAGGGAAGCATTTTGGTCTAGACCTGGAAGCAGAAGTGATGGCTCCTTCATTTGGCAGGTAGCTTCCTGATGTGGAAAAGGTGGCATGATTCCAGAGCTTGTGGTTACTGAGGGTGACTCCATGATTCAGCAGGTAGCCTCCTCTTCTTGGCAGGAGCAGCAGCCTCATCCATAGCTCAGATCTGCAGTGTGGCTTAGAAATTGTTCCTGAAAGACCAGCCTAGAGTCTGTTTCTTCAGTCCATATAACAATATTGTAAGCCACTTGATACCTTGCAATAAACCCTTTCTGCCTCAAGGGTGTTTGTTTGTTTGTTTTTTAAAGATTTTATTTATTTATTTGACAGAGAGAGATCACAAGCAGGCAGAGAGGTAGGCAGAGAGAGAGGAGGAAGCAGGCTCCCTGCTGAGCAGAGAGCCCCATGTGGGCCTGGATCCCAGGACCCTGAGATCATGACCTGAGCTGAAGGCAGAGGCTTTAACCCACTGAGCCACCCAGGAACCTGTTTTTTTTTTTTTTTTTTTTCCTCTCTGCCGCTGAACTTTAACTAAAGAGCAAGAGGCTGAGAATTACTATACAACTGACAAAATTATTTTTTAAAACTTTTTTTTTGAGGGGTGCCTGGATGGCTCAGTGGGTTAAGCCTCTGGCTTCAGCTCAGGTCATGATCTCAGGGTCTTGGGATCAAGGTCCGCATGGGGCTCTCTGCTCAGCAGGGAGCCTGCTTGCCCCTCTCTCTCTGCCTGCCTCTCTGCCTATTTGTGATCTCTCTCTCTCTGTCAAATAAATAAATAAAATCTTTAAAAATAAATCTTTTTTTTTTTATTAGAGAGAGATAGAATACATGTAAGCAGGGTAGGGGTGTCAGGGGGAGGCAGAGGGAGAGAGAATCTCAAGCGGCTCATTGCTTAGCGCTGAGGGCAATATAGCACTCAATTTCAAGACCTGCGATCACAACCTGAGTTGAAATCAAGAGGTTTTCTTTTTTTTTCAGTGTTCCAAGATTCATTGCGCATTCCCCACACCCTGTGCTCTATGCAATAGGTGCCCTCAGTACCCACCACCAGGCTCTCCCATCCCCCCAACCCCTCCCTCCAAGTCCCTCAGTTTGTTTCTGTGTCCAAAGTCTCTCATGTTTCGTATCTCTTCCTGAATTACCCTACTTCCCATTTACTTTCCTTCTCCTATTGTCTTCTATATTACCCCTTATGCACCACAAGTAAGTGAAACTATGTGATACTTAACTTTCTCTACTTGGCTTGAAATCAAGAATTTGATGCTTAACCAACTGAGCCACCCAGGCATATGCCCCTTAATTATTTATTACTATATAGATCGTTAGAATATAGAGGTACTTTAATATTTAGGAAGTTTCACATACTGGATCCGTGAGATCCAGTTTGAAACAAAAATATGTGCTCCTGAAATAATCTGTACATTGATTTAAAAAAAAAAATCCTACCAAACTTGAATTCTATTGAAGTACTCTTTTGTTGTTTGCTAATGCTATTAGGACTTCTGTCTGCATGTAACAGAATTCTATTGGATTTAAGCAAAAGAAAAATGAATTTATATAAGGATATGATCCTTTCATAGAGACCAAGGGCAAGGATGCATCCGGACCTCAGAAATGGCCTGGAGCCAAGGACTGCAGTGCTACAGAGAACCCTGGAAACACTCACCAACTCTCACCATTGTTTTTCTCTGACTATCTGCTTCATTCCTTTCTGTGCATCCCAATAAACAGGGTTAAAAAAGGGGTTCCATCTCCACTTACATACCCTCCCTTTCAGAGGACAGAATTTTCTAGACTTAATTCCAGAATCTTGAGGAAAGACTTTGAGCAGCTCACTTCAGACAGATGCGCAGTTCATCTAAGTTGTACAACTCTATAGGTTGCCATTCACCTTGTTTTCTATGTAAAAGGTATCCATGGAGCACATTTTCTAGACTAGGATGTGAATCATGCCCCTTAGAGTTGTGCCACTACCTACCCTGAACCAATCAGCTAGAGTATGGAGTCAGAGTCCTGCTGTGGGAACCAGGCAGTGCGTGCTCTGCTCCTGAAATGTGGCTTGTGGGGAGGGGGAGGGTGGATCTGTAGGAAGGGCAAATCATGTATGGGGGAGTTATTGGGAGCTCAGGAGATAAGTTCACTGATGTTCATTATAAGAATGATATACTGATTTTAACTCTATTAGACCAGCCATAAGAAAAGTACTGCTCATACACCAAATCCACTCTGCCTCTGGTTTTGTTGATACAGTTTTGTTAGAATACAACCATACCCATTTGTTTCATGGCTGTGCTTGTGCTACACCAACAGAATGGAGTAGTAGCAGCCGAGAACATACATTTCACAAAGGTACCATATTTACCATCTGATCCTTTACAGAAAAAGTTTGTTGACCTCTGTGTTAGACCCCTGGTGCTCAAAATGAGGCCCCAAAGCCAGGCATCTCAATATCACCAGGGAGCTTGTCTGACCTCCACTTGGAACTATTGAATCAAAACCTTCTCCCCCCACCCCCCAGTGAAGTATTCATTTGCATGTATGTATTACATCCCTAGGTCAAGGATCCCAGGATTTCTCCTCCTATGTGTTTTCATCCTGCATCTTCATGGTCTGTGATACCAGCTGTCAGTATAATGAAACCAAACCGAGGGAATAGGAGCAAGTTATTCTGCCATTTTTCTAGATCTTTGAGTTGCATATCATATTCTAGATCACTCCACACTTGTTTAACCTCATGATGTTCACAACTTTCCCAGTTCTGTGATCATCAATGATCTCAAATTCACCAACGTAACCATGCTTCAGCATCACAGCTAGAAACTGGGCAATGACTTTGGAACATGGCCTGATAAGAATCTAGTGTCTGCGTCTCTTCAGCATTGTTGATATTCTTGAGAGCATCAGTCAGGACATTGATATGCACCATTATGACGGCACGGGAAGATGGCATAGACAGAGTCTGCTTTCTGGCAAGATCTCCAGGTGATTGGGAGGCACATTAAGGTCTAAGAAGCACTACGTTAAACTCCTCAATGGGCACAATCAATACTATTGAAAGTTTGTTTCACACAAGCCTCTTTTAGCTCATGGGGCATGATGCAATCCCCCAGGTACATAGACTAGTGTGCCACTATCCCTGGATTTGATGTAGCAATTTTTTTTAGATTGTGTCAGAGCAGAGTATCTTACCATCAGCCAGAACCAGCCCAGACAAAGGGATATCCAGATACAGTTTGTTAAGTGCCTACTTACTCATTCAGCTGTGACAAATATTTACTGAGGGCATACTCTGTGCCAGCCATTGGACTACAAATGGGGGACAGATTGGCACAGTCTCAGCCCTCATTGTGTTGTGAAGCTTTTGTATATCATCTCATTTAATTCCTTCTTTAGTCTATGATGTAGGTACTTCAGTTCTCATGAGAAAACTAAGGCATAGGGAGACTGACTTGTTCAAAGTCGTGTGGCTGGTGAGTGGCAGAGCTGAAAATGGAACCGATGTCTACCTGATACCATGGTTTATGGGTTTTTTTTATGTAGCTTTGCTAAACATGATTCTAGGAGATTATAATCTAAATTAGATCTTAACCAGACAACCAGTGTTTTATAGATAAGAAACAGTGTTCTTATCTCCCACTTCCCAGATACAGCCAAGATGATGCCACAAGATTAGGGCAGGCTAGAAGTGAGAGGGGCTGAGCTCTTCTCCTAAGACCTTCTCTTTGGGAGTGACAGAACTGCCACCTTATCTGTGAGAAAGACAGATGACTCTGGTTCAATCACTCCTTCCAGATACTTGAAGTGAGAAATTCACCTGAGGTTCTAGGGTAGGATAGGAAAAAAAAAGGTGTTGCCCTGAGGAGAATAGGGATAACGGTTAATGCTGCTTCCTCCATGGGACTCTCAGGATGAATCCCATTCACTGGGATCACCTTACCTTTCTGAATCCCTCTTCTACCTGTTCTATACATCTCCTCAACTGACCCTGCCCTCCCTCCTTGCCTTGCTCCTCAATTATTCCATTGTACCCTCTTAAACTTCCATTCCATGATCTACAAATATACTTCTCCCATATACCTGTATCTTCAACTGAAGGAGAGAGATAAAGCAGAGAGAGGTGTGAGAAGTGGGCTGACCAGGACACTTGTGCATGATGGAGAGAGGAATGCACAGGGGAAAAAACGGCTAAATTTGTAATGTAAGCATCACTGGGTAAAAAGTCTTATTTTTTATTTTATTTTTTCAAGATTTTATTTATTTATTTATTTATTTATTTATTTATTTATTTATTTATTTAAGAGAGAGAGAACATAAGCAAGGAGAGGGGCAGAGGGAGAGGGAGAAGCAGACTTCCTGCTGAGCAGGAGGCCTAATGCCTCAATGCAGAGTTCGATCCCAGGACCCAGAATCATGACCTGAGCAGAAGGCAGACGTTTAACTGTCTGAGCCACCCTGGCATCCCCTGGGTAAAAAATTTTAAAGCTAGATTAATTCTCATGAATGTAATATTACACAGTGGTTGTCAATTTCCCTTTGCCAGCTGCAGTGACACACAATTAGATAGTTTATTCCTATGCTTAAAGCATTACTGTTCACAAAAAGTAAGGCAGGTAATAGAAAAGAGGCAAAATCCAGCAGCTAGAATCAGAAGTGCTCTTGTTCCAAGAATTTGATCTAGAGGAAACTAAGAGTCAAGCACCCAGGAAAGGAGAGGTAAGGCACAAATCACAAATGGGAAGAGAGGAGGGTAGAGGTGATGTAAGACTAAGTAGAAGAAAGTCTGGCAATTAGGAGACAAAGGAAGTCATTTGACATTGGAAAGTGCCTGGCATGGAAGATGAGAACCTGGCAAGGGAAGGACAGGTGAAGAATCAATTACAACAAATCTTGCCTGCCATTATCTGGGCTTTGGAAATAAGTTGATGAGGCTTGGATTTAATAAATATTAAAATTCTAAAAACACTTAACTGCTGAGGGAGGCTGTGTAGCAATCACCATATGAATAGATTTCTAAGGCTAGACTAGACACCCATCTATTATGGATGGTTTGAGACTAACACATCCATCCTGCTACCACAGAGAGAATTTAATGACCCTGCAGGCCTTCCTTCCAAACTTCTAAAGAGCTGGAGTGGGTGGAGGGAGGGAGGATAAATGATGCTAACTTTCATTCTGCGGTTTTATCACAGATTCCCTGCCATTAATTCAGATAAATTGATGAGCATTTTCTCTAAACAAAAGAAAAGTTGTAGTTGTTGATCTTTTCTTTTCTTTTTTTTTAATTAAAGGTTTTATTTATTTGACAGAGAGAAACACAGCCAGAGAGGGAACACAAACAGGGGGAGCGAGAGGGAGAAGCAGGCTTCCCGGCCAAGCAGGGAGCCTTGATGTGGGGCTCGATCCCGGGTCTCCGGGATCATGACCTGAGCCAAAGGCAGTCGCTTAACCAACTGAGCCACCCAGGTGCCCCTGTAGTTATTGATCTTTTCATGAACATTGCTGTCCAATCTTTATATATCTTTTTATACAGTTACTGCCCTACATTTGTATACCCCTAAACACAGTAAGGTTCTACTAGAGAAGTTTACTTGGAATTTACAATAACTTGAACAGGGACTGGGTTAAAATTGAACTTTGCCTAACAAACTTCCCATTATAGATTAAAATTCATATTTTAAACAGAATTTGGGATTTAGAATGACAGATTTCCTTGGAGACTTTGTTTGTTTGTTTAAAAGATTTTATTTATTTATTTGACAGAAAGAGACACAGTGAGATAGGGAACACAAGCAAGGGGAGTAAGAGAGGGAGAAGCAAACTTCCCACAGAGGGGGAGCCCGACACAGGGTTGATCCTAGGACTCTGGAATCATGACTTGAGCCGAAGACAGACACGTAATGACTGAGCCACCCAGGCGCCCCTATTTATTTATTTTTAAAAACATTTTTATTTATTCAATTGTCAAAGAGAATGCAAGCAGGGAGGCATTAGGCAGAGCAGGCAGAGGGAGAAGCAGGCTCCCTGCTGAGCAAGGAGCCTGATGTAGGACTCGAACCTAGGACCCTGGACTCAATTCCAGGTATCTGGGATCATGACCTGAGGTGAAGGCAGATACTTAATGACTGAGCCACTCAGGCGTCTGTCTTTGAAAACCTTGAAGCAGTGTCTTGTGACAGGAAACTAAAGTGCTGATTACCCTCTGCAAAAGCATTTTTAGGAGAGATTGTTCCCAAGTTTATCTCTACATTAGACAATGAACTCTGTAAGGGCAGGGCATTTTTGGCTTGTTTACTAGGTGTTCCCACCATTTAGCCCAAGCTGGCACAGAAAGGATATACAATGAGTTTTCTTACATAATCTATCAATGGAAAACTTGCTGGGATTTGGAAACCCTGTCTTAGGACATGATGAAAACGATCTTATATTAGGAAGTTTTACTAAGATTTTTATCCAGGTTCCACCAATTACTGAGAAATGTATATCTGGGACAAGTCACTCAACCTTGGAGCCTCAGTTTTCTCATCTGTAAAGTAAGGGGAATGATAGTACCTATGACATAGAGTTATTATAAGGATTCAGTGAGATAATGTACTGTCCTATTAGATTCCAAGTCTTCTATAAAGCAGGGCTCTCTATTATTTACAATAGCCAAGATATGAAGCAACCCAAGTGTGTAGTCGTAGATGAATGGATAAAGAAGATATATATATGGAATATTGGAATATTACTCAGGCACTCAGCCATAAAAAAAAATAAGATCTTGCCATTTGGAACAACATGGGTGGACCTAGAGGATATAATGCTAGGAAGAACAAGTTACTCAGAGAAAGACAAATACAAATGATTTCATTCATATGTGGAACTTAAGAAACAAAACAAATGAACACACAAAAAAGAGATATACAGAAACAGACTCTTAAAATACAGAGAATAAACTGGTGGTTGACAAAAGGGAGGTGGGTGAGGTGATGGATGAAAGAGACAAAGGGGTTTAAGAGTACACTGATTGAGATGGGCACTGAGTAATGTATAGAGTTGTTGAATCATATTGTACACTTCAAAGAAACCAACCTCAGTGCCATTTATATTTGGGGTGGGGTAATTCTTTATTGTGCAGGGATTGTACTATATATTATAGGATATTTAGCAGCATCTCTAGCTTATACCCTCTAGATGCCAGTAGTACATCCCTACACTCAGTATATAACAGCTAAAAATGTCTCCAGATATTGCCAAATGTTCTTCAAGAGGTAAAATCACCCCTGGTTGAGAACCACTGCTATAAAATTATAGTAATTCATGTGTTATAGGTACAAAGATAGACAAATAAATCTATGAGAGAAGAAAAAGACCAAAAATAGACTTCCTCAAATATGGAATGTGATAAGTGATGAAGATGAAATTGCATGTCAAGGAATAGACAGTTTATTAAATGGTACTGGAGTATTTGATTGAAAAAATTACAACCTTAAACTTTCATAAAAACTTTTATTTTTTAAAAATATTTTATTTATTTATCTGAGAGACAGAGAGAGAGAGAAAGAGAGAGAGGGAGAGAGAGACAGAGCATGAGCAGGAGGAGGGTCAGAGGGAGAAGCAGACTCTCCACTGAGCAGGGTGACCGATGTGGGGCTCGATCCCAGGACCCTGGGATCCTGACCTGAGCTGAAGGCGGACCCTTAACTGACTGAGCCACCCAGTTGCTCCCATAAAAATTTTAGAAGAAAATATGGGTGAATATCTTCATCATTTCAGGGTATAAAGTATTTCTTAATTTTATTATATATTATATACTTGTTATATACATATATAGAATTTATTATATATTTATTTAAAAAATATTTTTAAAGATTTTTATTTATTTATTTGACAGAGAGAAACACAGTGACAGAGGGAACACAAGCAGGGGGAGTGAGAGAGGGAGAAGCAGGCTTCCCGCTGAGCAGGGAGCCTGATGCGGGGCTTGATCCCAGGTCTCTGGGATCATGACCTGAGCCGAAGGCAGTTGCTTAACCAACTGAGCCACCCAGGCGCCCCTATTTAAAATATTTTATTTATTTACTTGACAGAGAGAAACACAGATAGAGAGAGAACACAAACAGGGGAAGTGAGAGTAGGAGAAGCAGGCTTCCTGCTGAATACAGAACCCGATGTAGGGGTCTGATCCCGGGACTCCAGGATCAAGACCTCAGCCTAAGGCAGATGCCCAATGACAGCCATCCAGGCCCCTCTATTTTATATATTTTTTAAAAGATTTTTTTATTTGATGGGGCACCTGGGTGGCTCAGTTGGTTGGGTGACTGCCTTCAGCTCAGGTCATGATCCCAGAGTCCCGGGATCAAGCCCCACATCGGGCTCCCTGCTCAGCAGGAAGCCTGCTTCTCCCTCTCTCATTCACTCTGCTTGTGTTCCCTCTCTGGCTGTTTCTCTCTGTCAAATAAACAAAATCTTTTTTAAAAAGATTTTTTTTGGGGCGCCTGGGTGGCTCAGTTGGTTGAGCGACTGCCTTCGGCTCAGGTCATGATCCCGGAGACCCGGGATCGAGTCCCACATCGGGCTCCTGCTCGGCGGGAAGCCTGCTTCTCCTTCTCTCACTCCCCCTGCTTGTGTTCCCTCTCTGGCTGTGTTTCTCTCTGTCAAATAAATAAATAAAATCTTTAAAAAAAAAAAAAAAATTTTTTTTATTTGAGAAAGAGCGAGTGAGTGGGGCGGGCATGTGCAGAGGGATCTCATGACACTGTGATCATGACCTGAGCCACCAAGAATTGGAGAGTTAACTGACTGAGGTGTCCCAAGTATGAAGGATGTCTTAAACAGGACACAAAAAGCACAAAACATGAAGAAAAAAGTGTATACCTTTTGTTTTAAAAATTATGTACATCAATGGCTTCATAGAAAAAGTGCAAAGTTAAGTGGCCATTTGGAGGAAATTACTTGTGACCCAAATATCCAACAAAAGATATACATTAAGGGGCGCCTGGCTGGCTCAGTTGGTTAAGTGATTGCTTTCCGCTTGGGTCATGATCCTGGAGTCCCGGGATCGAGCCCCATATCGGGCTTCCTGCTGGGCGGGAAGCCTGCTTCTCCCTCTCTCAGTCCCCCTGCTTGTGTTCCCTCTCTCGCTGTGTTTCTCTCTGTCAAATAAATAAATAAAATATTAAAAAAATTTTAAAAATAAAAAGATATACATTAAGAATATAATGAAGAAGTACCAATCAACACCTATATGCTGACTGTGTTAGTTTCCTAGAACAGATTGCCACAAACCAAATAAAAAAACAGAAATTTAGTTTCTCACAGTCCTGGAGGCTAGACGTTCAAAATCAAGGTGTCAGCAAGACTAATTCCTTTTAATGTCTCTAAGGGAGAATCATTCCATGCCTCTGATGGTGGCCATCAATCCTTGGCATTTCTTGGCTTGTAGTTGCATCACTCCAATCTCTGCCTCTGTCTTCACATGGCCTTATTCCCTGCATTTCTGCCTGTATCTTAACATAAGCTTCTTAAGGACACTGGTAATTATATTTGGGGCCCATCCTAATCTAGTATGATGTCATCTTGATTACACCTGCAGAGTCTATACTTCCAAGTAAGGTCTCATTTTGAGGTTCTGGTGGGACACTAGTCAACCTCCTACAGTCTGCCATCAGAACCCTCAAATTCACATCCATTCCATATGCAAAAAAAACATTTATCCCATCCTAACATCTCTCAAAGTCTTAACTTATTCTGGTATCAACACTAAACCTCTAATATCTTAATATAAATAATCTAAATCAGGTATTAGTGAGACTCTGGGTATGGTCTACTCTGGAACAAAATCCTCTCCATCTATGAACCTCTGAACCTAGAAAACAAATTGTCTGATTCCAAAATACAATGGTAAGCCAGACAGGATAGATACTCCCATTCTGAAAGGGAGAAAATAGAAGGAATAAGATAAACTAGTTGTCTCAAGAAGTTCAAAGGAAATTCCA
The DNA here is from genome assembly GCA_004023965.1 of Spilogale gracilis. Classification (NCBI taxonomy): domain Eukaryota; kingdom Metazoa; phylum Chordata; class Mammalia; order Carnivora; family Mephitidae; genus Spilogale; species Spilogale gracilis. The sequence goes on from PITA01004041.1 coordinate 109,684, forward strand.
TTTGATTTCAAGACCTGAGAATCATTATTTGTGGCTTGATCTGCCTTCTGGGCTGCAGGAGGCCTCTTTAGCCTTTGCTTCCAGGTCCATCTCTTTGTCTTCTGCCTCTGTGTCTACAGTACTGCCCTTGAAGTCATTCTTCCTTTTACTTGAAGCATAGCACCTACTTGCAGTTGAGTATAACTCATTTCCTGCTGGTAGAATCTTTGAAGTCTGACAGATTTCCTTCATTTAGTTGTCTCTGGCCACTTTAGTCCAAACTGGCAGTGTTTCTGCTGATATACTATTCTCAAAAAACTGTGTTGATCTTCCAGAAGGGCAGGGGATCCACCACTTATTCAATATATGTCAAGGGGATCCACACCATTATATAAGAGGGTTCTCTGAAGATTCTTCTCAGAGAACTCATTTCTATTCCTGGATTCTGCTGAGATGATTGATTAGATTCATAAGTCACAAATCTCCTCAGCAAAATTTTATCCAGCTATTCTCTTGGTTCTGTTTCCAGAGCATGCTATCTGGATAGGCTGAGGAATCTCCAAATCATCAAGTGCTGGTTCCTTTTTGTTTAATAATTCCTTTCTCAATTTATCTATTTCCTCTCACATTTTACTATAAGCAATAAGGGGAAATCTGGCTCCACTTTTCATACTTCTCTAGGAAATCATTTGAACTAAATATCTAAGTTCATTGCTTATAATTTCTACTGTCCACCCACCTGTAAAACATAATTCAGCCAAATTCTTTGCCATCTTTTAGCAAGGATTGCTTTTCTTCCAGTATCCAGTAACAGGTTCCTCATTTCCTCTGAGATCTCTCCAGAAGCATGTTATTCTCCATATTTCCAAACCAGTCTCTTCAGTCTAGGCTTTTCTTTTTTTTTTTTTTTTATCATGTGCCTCAAAATTCTTCTAGCCTCTCCCATTACCCAATTCCAAAACTATGTCTACAGTTTTAGGTATTTGTTACAGCACTCCACTTCCTAATACCAAAATCTGTATCAATCCGTATCAGTTAGGGTTCTCCAGAAACACAGAATATGGGAGATATAGAAGAAGGGAGAGAGAGAAGCAGGCTGAAAACTTAAGCAGGAGTTGATGCTGCAGTTTTGCACACTTGAGACAGAATTTCTTCTCTGGCTTCTTCTTTTAAGAAGAAATTCTTAAAACCTTTCAGCTGATTATATGATACCCACTACATTAATGGGGGTAATCTACTTAAAATTGGTTGATGTCAACTACATCTACAAAATATCTTCAGAGCAATACCTAGATTAGTTTTTGATTAAAAAACTAGATACTGTAATCTAGTCAAGTTGACATATAACACTAACCATCACACCTACCCTAGAATAATGGATAAATAATAACAACAACTAATTCATAAAGGAAGAAACCCAAATAGTCAATAGCACAGTAAATTTGTACAACCACTTAGAAATTTAGATTTCCGGGATCCTGGGCAGCTCAGTCAGTTAAGTGACTGCCTTTGGCTCAGGTCATGATCCCAGCATTCTGGGATCAAGCCCCACATCAAGCTCCCTGCTCAGAGGGGAGCCTGATTCTCCCTTTTCTGCCCCTGGACCCCCCACTATGCCTGTCTAATAAATAAAATCTTTTTTAAAAAAAAGAAATTTAGATTTCTGTGTAAGTAGGGACTGGATCAGAAAACAGGAACCATTTTATGTTTTCCAGGTATGAAGGTTTAATATATGAGTTAGGGGCTTATACAACTGCTGGAAGAGCAGGAGTAAAGTATAGTAAAAGGAGTAAAGTTTGGAGAAAGCACCATCAAAGATCAGGTCCTACCAAGAAATTAGTAGTTCTCAGGAGCTTGCTGAGAAGGTGCCATAATTCTCAAGAACCTGAGAGCCAGTTGTCTTAGTCTGCAGTAGTGAAGCAGAAGTAGATAGTGTTCAAGAGCTTTCTGGGAAGCTATTATGGCTTTCATACCTTCCCACATATCTGGCTGTAACTGACTTCAGAGAATAATGGTATCTCCTCTGTTACTCTTCATTTCATCTTGGAGAATCTATCTTTCTATGCTTCAGACTATTAGACCCCTAGAAAATTCATCAATGCAATAGTCTCCTTAATTTTTTAAAAAACTATTTTATTTATTTATTTATTTGACAGAAAGAGAGAGAGAGAGATCACAAGTCGGCAGAGAGGCAGGCAGAGAGAGAGGGGAAAGCAGGCTCCCTGCTGAGCAGCGAGCCTGATGTGGGGCTCGATCCCAGGACCCTGAGATCCAGACCCGAGCAGAAGGCGGAGGCTTAACCCTCTGAGCCACCCAGGCGCCCCCTCCTTAATTTTTATATTGTTTATTTTCTGCCCTCTGGCATGCACTTGTCTTACAAAGACTTCTAAGGTAATTACTAAGCAATTTGCTGTTCATTAGGCATAGTCAGCAAGATGTTATCAAGGTAGTGAATCAACTACCTGTGGAAGTTGGTTACATAATAGGAAAGATGATATGATCAAAGTCTCTATACAGTCTAGATTATGACAGATAAATGAAGAGTTGACACAGACTTGAGACAAGATAATGAAGGTGTATTGTTTCTGCCAAGTAAAAGTGCCCTGCTCCTGTTATCTTTGCCCCTGTGCGCAGCAGAACAAAAGAGATGCCTGCCTTATCTCTTAATAGTTAAAGTGTTCCACTTGGCCTCCAGCACTCTTACCACACATTGAATTCAGGAAGTCCATTTCAATGACAGCATTTCCCACTGTCTTACAGAGAACGGCAAAACAGAGCCTTTCAGGGATGCTAGTGCTTCCTTCTCAATGCATTTTTCAGTCTGGTGAAAGAAGCATATTTATAAGACTGCTGTAACTGATCATTTTGCCATCTTCAAACCAGAAGTCCTATCCCTTGCCCTTTTCAAACCACTTAAGCTGGCTTTCATTCCTATCATTCCACCTTTCTTATTAAGATTACTAATAATCTCATTTGCTAAATCCAAGGGACACTGTAACCTTTAGCAGCATTTAACAATTTCTATTCTTATCTTTCATATTGCCATTCTCTTTTGGAGTTCCCTGTACATCTCTGCTTCTCTGTCTTAAGCCTGGCTCTTCTTCCATCATTACTTCTTTAATGTCAGGGTGCTTTGGGGCTATTTCCTCAGCTCTAGTCTTTTCTGGCCACATAAAGCATTCTCCTTGGGTCATCTCATACATCTCAGGTCTTTACTAGGGTTGTACTCTCTTCCTAGAATACTCTTCATTCCGTTGATGTCTGACTAATTTCTGCCAGTCTTTAGAAGTTAGCCTAAATGTCACCTCCTGAGTCTAAGGCTTCCTTGATGCCTTGTACTAGGCTAGGAACCCTTTTGAACACTCAGAATTTTCTCTTTATAATAATTACATTTCTAATTACTTATTTTGATCTCATTTCCCATTAAATTATAAGCACCTTGAAAGCAGGAGCAGTGTTAATACCTAACACAATGCCTGGCATGTAGGTGGTGCTCAATAAACTTTTATAGGTTATTCATAGATGACTATGTAGCAGTAGGGTCAAGTTGGATTTAATTTCAAATTGCTGAAAAACTGTGGTTCAACCTTATTTGTTGAATAATCTATATTACCCATAATTTATAATACCTTCTTTTTCTTATTCTTACATACTAAGTCTATTTCTGGGCAATATCTTCAATCTTACTGCTCTATCTACGTGTAAATATGCCAACATCATGCTATTTTTAAAAATAAACTTTTTGGGGGCGCCTGGATGGCTCAGTCGTTCTGCTCAGCGGGAAGCCTGCTTCTCCCTTTCTCACTCGCCCTGCTTGTGTTCCCTCTCTCGCTGTGTTTCTCTCTGTCAAATGAATAAAATCTTAAAAAAATAATAAAATAAAATAAAATCTAAATAATTTTAGATTTACAGAAAAGTTATAAAGAGAGTATAGGGAGCTTTGGTATACCCCATACTCAGTTTCCCCCTTAATATCTTATGTTAATTACCATGGTACATTTGTCAAAATTAAGAAGCTAACATTGGTACATTATAATTAGCCAAATGCAAAACTTTGAATTTCATCCATTTTCCTATTAATGTCCTCTTCTGTTTTGATCTAGGGCATTTAGTTGCTATGACTTTCTTTTTTTTAAATTTTATTTTATTTTACTTATTTTTTTAATTTTATTTTTTATATTTTTTTTTGTTTTTTCAGCTTTTAAAAAAGATTTTATTTATCAGAGAGAGAAAAAGCACGCACACACACAAGCAGAGGGAGCAGCAGGCTCCTTGCTCAGCAGGGAGACTGACGTGAGACTCAATCCTAGATCTCTGGGATCATGACCTGAGCTGAAGGCAGCTGCTTAACTGACTGAGGCACTGAGGAGTCTGTGGTAGAGACTAATAGACTAATAGGCTATGGTAGTTTCTTAGTCTTTCCTTGTTTCTCATGACTTTGATAGTCTTGAGATTTACTGGCTAAGTATTATGTAAAATGTCCCCAAGTCTGAGTTTGTCTAATGTTTTTCTCATGATTAGACTAGGCTTATGAACTATTGGGAAAGAATATCACAGAGGTCAAATGTCCTTTTCTGCATATCCCATCAAGTAAATGGTAGACAATATCACTGATGATGTTAACTTTCATCACGTGGTTAAGGTTGTTTGCCAAGTTTCTTCACTGTAAAGTTACTATTTTTTCCCTTTCCTTGACCTGTCCTTTCATAGAGAGTAAATATACCCGACCCTTGGAGGGGACAGGGCAGAAATTAAGCTATGCATCCTAGAGGTAGAATGTCTACATATGTTATTTGGAATTCTTCACTGTTTTAATTATAGTTTTTAAAACATTTAAAGCTTCTGTGAAGGGAGAATCTTTACCCATTTTTAGTTTTATATTCTTCCAGAAGATACTCAAATTATCTTTATATCATGTTATAATTAAAAAATTAATTTGATGATCAGAATTACACTTAAAAATACATTAACTGGGGAAAGATTGACACCCGGGAATATGGCAATGTCTCCAGTCAGATCTTCCTTTATATCTCTAGGATTATTTTATGCTGATAGTAAATTCTGGAAGCACATAAATAGATATGCAAGAATCTGCTTTGTAACCAGACACCGCAATCCTGTGGCTTGAGAGTCTGAAGATTGAACTAATGTCCAGATTGCCCCAGGGAAGAAACTTATCAGAGACAGACTTGAAGTTGTTACTGAATCTTGCTACATCAAAGTAAATTATGCAGAAAACACAATTACAAAACTCTGAATGAGGTTTGGGGAAAAGGCTGATAAAAACCATATAGTCCTAAGGTCAGAGACCAGTTTTGATTAATCTTTTTATTCCCCACTGCTAAGACACATTAGCACACATGAGCACTTATTGGATGTCTGTTGAATAAGCAAATAAATCAGTGTGAATTATCAAGTGAATTCACTTAGTGTCTTGGCCTTGGGACATCTGGTGGCTCAGCCGGCTTAGCATCTGCCTTTGGCTCAGGTCTTGATCCCAGGGTCCTGAGATTGAGTCCCACTTCAGGCTCTTTGCTCAGTGGGTAGCCTGCTTCTCCCTCCGCCTGCTGCTCCCCTGCTCGTGCTCTCTTTCTCTCTCTGACAAATAAATACATAAAATCTTAAAAAAAGAAAAAAGTCTTAAACTCTTGACCACAAAAGATGTGGTTTTTCTTTTTTCAGCCTTAATGATATGGTTTTTAAATTTAATTTCTTTTTAAATTTCAGTATAGTTAACATTTAGTATTATACTAATTTCAGGTGTATAATATAGTGATTCAACATTTCTATACATTACTCAGGGCTCACCATGTTTAAGTGTACTCCTTAATCCCCACCACTTATTTCAACCATCCCCCACCTACCTCCCTTCTGGTAGACATAAGTTTGTTCTCTATAGTTAAGAGTCTACTTTCTGGTTTATTAATAGGGTCCTTGGTCAAAGGAATGAGGCTGATACAAAAGCGAAGGTCAAGTAAAGCTTTATTTTGCGCCAAGCATCAGAATTTTTACTTCCTAGCCAGGGTCACTTTTCTGTGGAAAAGGACCATGCCTGACTTCTCAGGCCAGCTTTTATAGGCATCCCACCAAATCACAAGCTGACTAGGGTCACGTCCACTCACCTGGCTTGCCTGAGTTAATTTGCATTTCCATGGCCTCCCATCTGAGCCCACCCTTAGTTTGCATTTAAATACCTCCCTGGGACATTCCCAGGAAGGGAGATTAAGGGGGTTACTGATTGGGCGTCTCCCCCAACCTGGCTGCCTTTGTTTTCCAGGGGCCATTTGTCCATAACACCTGGAGCTGTTTTTCTGAGTAAATAGGATGGCGGCTTGAATTCCAAAACTGGACCTTACATTTATCTTTTTTTTTTCTTTGCTCACTTGTTTTGTTTCTTAAATTCCACCTATAAGTGAAATCACATTGTGTTTGTCTTTTTCTGACAGACTTATTTTGCTAAACATAATACTCTCTAGCTCCATCCATGTTGTTGCAGATGACAAGACTTCGTTCTTTTTTTATGGCTGAATAATATTCTGTTGTATATGTACCACATCTTCCTTATCCATTCACCTATCCATGGACACTTGGGCTATTGTAAATAATGTTACAATAAACACAGAGTTCATATATCTTTTCAAATTAGTTGTTTTCATATATTTTTGTAAGATTTTACTTATTTATTTGACAGAGAGAGAGAGAGAGAGAGCAAGCAGGGGGAGAGGCAGGCAGAGGGAGAGGGAGAAGCAGGCTCCCTCAGCGGGGAACCTGATGTGGGGCTTGATCCCAGGACACTGGGAACATGACCTGAGCTAAAGGCAGAGGCTTAAACTACTGAGCCACTCAAGCACCCTGTGTTTTCATATTCTTCGGATAAATACCCAGTAGTGGATATTGGGTAATTCTATTTTTACTTTTTTTAGGAACCGCCATACTGTTTTCCAGAATGACTGCACTCTAGAAGTTTGCATCCTAAGAGTGCAACAGGGTTCCTTTTTCTCCATATCCTCATCAACACATGTTGTTACTTGTGTTTTTGATTTTAGCCATTCTGACAGGTATGAGATGGTATCTCATAGTGCTTTTGTTTTCTTTTTTAAGATTTTATTTCTAAGTAATCTCTACACCCAATGTGGGGTTCAAACTCACGGTCCCATGATCAAGAGTCACATGCTTATGTACACAATAACCAAATAACCAAATTACAGAAAACGTCCAGAGGTCCATCAACAGATGAATGAGTAAAAAAGATCTGATGTACACACACACACACACACACACATACACACACACACACACACAATGGAACGTTACATAGCCTTCAAAAACTGAAATCTTGCCATTTACAATGACATGGATGGAACTAGAGAGTATTATGGTAAGTGAAATAAGTCAATTAGAGAAAGACAGTTATCATATGATCTCACTGACATGTGGAATTTAAGAAACAAGGCAGAGGATCATAGGGAAAGAGAGGAAAAAATGAAACAAAATGAAACCAGAGAGGGAGATAAACCCTAAGATATTCTTAATCATAGGAAACAAACTGAGGATTGGTGGAGGGGAAATGGAGGGATGGGGTGACCGGTGATGGACACTGGACAGGGTACATGTTGTAATGAGAACTGGTTATCATATAAGACTGATGAACCACAGACTTGTACCCCTGAAACCAATAATACATTATATGTTAACTAATTGAATTTAGGGGCGCCTGGGTGGCTCAATCAGTAAATATCTGCCTTTGGCTCAGGTCATGATCCTGGAGGCCCGGGATCGAGCCCCACATTGGGATCCCTGCTCGGCGGGAAGCCTGCTTCTCCCTCTCCCACTCCCCCTGCTTGTGTTTCCCTCTCTGGCTGTGTTTCTCTCTGTCACATATATAAATAAAATCTTTTAAAAAATAATTGAATTTAAGTTAAAAAGAAAAAAAGAGTCATGTGCTCTTCCTACTGAGCCAGCCAGGCCCCTCCTCATGGTTGCTTGGATTTGCATTTTCCTGATGATGAGTGATATTGAGCATGAGTGATATTGGCCATCTGTATGTCTTCTTTGGAGAAATGTCTGTTTCTTTTTAAAATTGGATTATTATTATTATTATTATTATTTGGTGTTGAGCTGTATACCGAAGGTTTTTTTTTTTTAAGATTTTATTTATTTATTTGACACAGAGACACACAGTGAGAGAGGGAACACAAGCAGGGGGAGTGGGAGAGGGAGCAGCAAGCTTCCTGCCGAGCAGGGAGCCTGATGCAGGACGCAGTCCCAGGACCCTGGGATCATGACCTGAGCCAAAGGCAGATGCTTAATGACTGAGCCACCCAGACACCCCAAGATTTTTTTTTAAGATTATTTATTTATTTATTTATTTGACAAAGAGAGAGAAAGAGAGAGAGAGAGAACAAGCAGGGGGAGCAGCAGGCAGAGGGAGAAGCAGGCTGAGTAGGGAGCCTGATGTGGGACTCGATTCCAGGATCCTGTGATCATGACTTAAGCCAAAGGCAGACTGAGCTACCCAGGTGTCCTCAAAGATGTGTTTTGATCATTGTATGTAGCATTTTGATCACTGTATGTATCACAATCATTGATCATTGATACAAAAGCTTCCATAGATGATCAATTTTACATGCTTATATTATTTGAATGACTGTCACTAGCCTTTCATTCGTGTCAACAATATTTACATTCAAGTTCAAATGATGACACAGTCACTAGAAATGGCATAAATCTAACAGCACTGAAACTATGCTTATTATCACCCCAACACATTGAAACATAATTCTGTAGAAGATTACATTTAAAAAGCAGAATATAAAATCACATTCAGGCTGTGATTCTAATGATAAAACAAATCAAGCTTGCACATTGTAAAAGGCATATATTGTTTAGCAACCTTTCTCTATTTTTCCTAGGAGTATATATACTTTTTAAGAATTACATATTTATTTGAGAGCACAAAAGCACATGCAGGAGTGGGGTGGAGGGAGGGGCAGAAGAAGAGGGAGAGAGTTTCAGGCAGACTCCACGCTGAGTGCAGAGCCCTACATGGGGTGCTGAGATCAGGACCTGAGCAAAACCAAGAGCTGGACACTTAACCAACTACACCATTCGGGTGCCCCTCCTATGTTTTGTTTTTAAAGAAACCGCTTCTTACAAATTCTCAGCCATGTAGGTGGGTCCTGATAATTCAAGTCAATCTGAACTTCATCTCCCTGGCCATAGTGGTTGGTTCATGGATGAGCAGGTAACCCAATCAGAGCCTATTTGCTAGGGCTTGATGAGGTGTCAGGATGTAGGATCTAGACCTTCTGTAGCTATTTTGCTATAGTGGGAGGGACTGGAACTCCCTAAGGTTACCATGTTGCACCTGAGGATAAAGAAACACAGTGGTAAGAAGAATAGAGTAGATGAAAGAAACTTGGTACTTAACTCAGGGATTTAGTTCGAGCTGCTGGGTCAAGCCTCATTAGAAGCACTACTTTTCAGCAATTCTTTTACTATTTAGTTATTCACAAGTGAAATATCTAATACATATAGAGACAAGGATGGAAATGGGGGAAATAAAAAAAGTTTTGATTTGTTGTGGTAGTGGGATTCAGAGAAAATTTTTTCCATTTTTTAAAAATTTCTATTAATATTGTCTATATGACTCATAACTGACAAGGGTTTCTGGATGTCGGTAAAAACTCTCAGAAGACAAAATGTCTCAATAGGCATAGTATGGTCTATTTACAACACAGCATTCATTGTAAATATTACGACAGTCCTCTTAATTCTCTTCTATATTAAGCCTGAATAAGTAGAGGGCTCAGTGTTGGACTACATGATTTCAGAATGGAAGCAAGTCCATTTCACAAGTGCATTTGGTAACTACACAGCTTACTGGTGGTCTAGTATGTGGCACATTTCAAATCTTAATAGAAAAAAATGGAGACTATAAAAATTAAATCTAGGTTGATCGATTTTACCTAGTGTTGGTATACTGGAAGAACAGACATTTCCTAAGGAACCATACTTCTTCATTTTCCTCTCAGATCCCTGCAATGCTGCCATCTCTGCTGAACACCAACCTTACCGCTCAGGAGTCAAGAGCTGAGCCTCATTCTGTGGCATCCTCCTTTATAAAGTATGATGAAAGGTAGTACCTTATCTCCTTCAACTGTCAAAGAGCTGCACTTCAAAGATCCTTTGGTTTCTGATTACTCAGGAGAAGAAGGGGAATACAAGACAGAAGAAATACTCTAGGGACAGAGAGAGGAGTGAAAGTTTCAAGAGCCCCTTTAAGTAGAAATGCTTACAGTGAAGGGAACTAAGAGATGACAAAAATACACGAAGACTTCACAAGGACTAAACAGTTCATAAAGGCAACACAAGCATCTTAAAAATGTTATTGGAGTATGTTTCCTAACTGGAATTTAAATAAAAGCTTAAAAATGTTATTGGATTTTGTTAATACTGTCCCCCAAATACAGTATAAATACATTCAACTAACAGAGTAACTATACAGGTGAGGAAAAGACAAGACCTTGTAGTTTCAATTTCTCAGTTTGTTTGCAGACATTAGCCAACGTGCCTTTTGGGTGTGCTGAGGAGCTGGCCATTCTACCCCCTCTAAGGGCTCTGTGTCCATCTCATTTATGGCCATAATACTGAGCACTTTGAGGTCATATCTTTGATTGAGTAAGTTTGATTCCATCACCAAAGCCTTTATCACTTCTCAGTGAATCGCTATCTCTATTAATATTTATGTTTAAGACACTTAAATATTTAGGTTCTATATAAAAACCACAGAGCAAAAACCTGCAACTGCTTGAACTAAAACCTAATATAGTGAATAGTTTTAGTGAGTCATAGAATTTGTAGGTTCTGAAAATGCGAGGTTTCTCTTGGTTTGTTTACAGAAATTTCATGTTTTTAACAACATAAATTATGTCATTTATCTCATGCCTCTCTCCTGCCCCTCCAGCACCCAGATTTCCCCTCTCAAGATAACATATAACAGCACTTTGATTTTATTCAGGTATGTGAAAAGCATTTTTTCAGTGCTCATTTTATTCAATCCTTGACCTCTTTTTTTCAGTGCTCATTTTATTCAGTCCTTGACTTCTGAGTCTTGAGTTTGCTGAAGGGTATAGATAGGTAAACAGACAATTTCCATAAAGTGACAGATAAGACTATGCTGTCTTAGCCCAGGACAGAGAAAGGTTCCCAGGCCATAGAACAAAACAGAATAAATGGGAATTACTCAGGAAAGGAAAGGGAGGAAGCAGCTGTACAGACTTGAGAATTAGGTTCACAGAACTAGGGACTCACTAATTTAGCAAGCCTTATATCATAGCTGGGGAATGGAGATGGGGTGGTCAAGGAGTAGGAAAAAATATCACCTTACTTATTGTTTTTTAAACTCATGAATGAGTCATTAAGAATGTTTTTTCTGCAAAAGGATAGAATAGAATAGAAAATATCAGAATGCTTCACATGCAGTAAGGCTAACTACTGGCATGACAGTTTGTTGTTTTATAGTTGTGTGTATAGTGTGTGTGTGTGTGTGTGTGTGTGTGTGTGTGTGTGTGTGTACTAAGTCACAATGTAAAATGCATTTCTTAGTGTGGGACATGGTCAAAAAAATTGAAAGTCACTGTTTACAGTATACAACATTTTATTTGTGGCTGACAAGGTGGTTTTAGGTATCCTATTCTTATTACATGATCCTGCCTCCATTTTTTGTCATTTATTCATTTGTCAAATATTTTTCAAATATATATTTTATACTCACTGCTAGTAAACTCCCTGAGAGAAACTCACAGTCTATGGGAGACAGACAGCTACTGTTTAGCACAATCCTCAAGGTGTGTATTGTAAACCACCTACTTTTAAAAAAATATTTTATTTTATTTTTTCAGTGTTCTAAGAGTCATTGTTTATGCCCCACACCCAGTGCTCCATGAAATATGTGTCCTCAATACCCACCACCAGGTTTACCCACCCCCACCCCCTCCCTTCCAAGACCCTCAGTTTGTTTCTGAGTCCAAAGTTTCTCATGATAAACACCTACTTTTGAATTCTCAGGGGAAAGTACTTATTGAAACACAGGTAAGGACTCTGCACCAGACCTACTGCACCAAAATCTGGTGGGGTGGGGTGGGGCCCAGGGATCTGCAATTTTAACTAGAAATCCTCAAAAAAATCTTACATACATTCAGTTTGAAAAAGATTCGTTTTTTTAAAAGATTTTATTTGTTTATTTGACAGGGAGAAAGGTCACAAGTAGACAGAGAGGCAGGCAGAGAGCATGGAGGAAACAGGCTCCTTGCTGAGCAGAGAGCCTGATGTGGGCCTCAATCCCAGGACCCTGAGATCATGACCTGAGCTGAAGGCAGAGGCTTTAACCCACTGAGCCACCCAGGCGCCCAAAAAGATTCATTTTTTGAGTGCATGTTGGAACCAACATGGCACTCAACACGTTATTCTCATCCACATGGGTCCTTTTTCAGTTCCTTCAAGAATCCAAGCCCCTTGCCACTTAAAGCCTTCCCACATCCTGTTGTTCCCTGGTCGGAAATACTCTCACTCTTCCCTCCCTGGCCTATTTTAATGTACCAAACAGGCCTCAGTTTAAATGTTACTTCCTTAGGACGTGTTTCCCAAAATCCTAGGCTTCAGAAGGGGCTATTGTTATATGCTCCCTTGTGGCAGACAATGAAAATGGCTGCTCTCCCTTCAAAAAAAAGACTATTAAGGGTATTCCGCTGTCAGTCACCTGTTAACTCCTTCAGTTCCACCTCAGCGTTTTGAGAGGAGTTATGCTCTCCTCCTATAGCTTCAACCAGTCAAGATTGTGGTTTAAGAGCCTGGCTATTTCTGCCTAATGTGGAAGTCCTGTAACACGCAGTCTTTGCTCTAGAGCTTCCCATTGGCCTGACGAAGACTTTGATAGATGTGTATTGTGATCCTTATCGCTCCTCTTGCTGCCTTTTCCTTTCATAGGTCTTACTCCCAATAAGCCATTTGCCTTTCTGACTCCATCTCAGCATTCCTTCCCAGAGGACTTAGCTGCCATACTTGTCTTGGTATTGTTCAAAGAAAGAGACTAACGGAGAGAGGTACAAAACCAGGCTGTAGAGGTAAGCAAAGGCACAACACACAGGACTCGAGAGGCCATACTGAGTATTTTTTACTTCATCATTAAGGCAGTTGGAAGTCACTGCATGTTTTTAAGCAGACTGAGGAGGAGTGGGGCAAATGATCAAATGTAGATTTAGAAAGATCTCTCTGGCTGTTGTAAGTTAAAAAGCCTGGAGGCCTGTGGGATTGAAGGCAAGAAGATCAATAGGCATTTTGTAACTAGAGTATAAGAAGAGGGAATAGTGTCTTGGACTAGCATGAACCAGAGAAAATGAAGATCTGAAAGATATTTAAAAACAGAATTTCCAAAATTTGGTGATTTATTAAATATGGGTGGTGAAGGAATGTAGAATTCAAAGATTCCTAGATCTCTGGCTTGAGCTATTTGTTGTGGAAAGTAGTGCCAGACACTAATACAGGGGGTCCTGTGGAAAGCAAGTATGGGAGTTCAACTTTGGACACGAAGAGTTTGAGATGTCCCTAGGGCATTTGAAAACACCACAAGAGTTAAATATATTGTTCTGGAGTATGAGGTGAAATTTAGGCTGGTGAAATCTATTTGGGAGCCCTTGGTACATAGATGGGCGCAAATGAGATCACCCAGGAGAGGTACAATGTGTTGAGAGAGGTCTAAGACATTGACTTAGGAAACTCCAACATATGAGGTTCTGGTAGAAGACAAGAGGTTAGCAAATAAGACTTAGGTCAGGGAATATGGAGTCACAGAAACTTTGAGAAGCTTTTTGATAAGGAGGGGATATAAAAATGCTATTTAGTGTCCAATGAAGATAAGGACTGAAAATTGTTCTTCTGTTAGTAATACAGAGGTCACTGGTGATCTTAGTAAGAGTCATTTCAAATGAAGTGGTGGAGGTGGAAACCAGACTGGAGTGGCCAGAGTGAGGGAATGGAAGAAGTTGACACAATTAGTGTCATAACTCTTTCAAGAAATTTGTTTCTGAAAGGGGAGGGCAATAAGGTAGAGTTAGGGAAAATATATAATAAAGGTTTTATATTTTTTGTTTTTAGGACAGAAGAGATTTGAGTGTGGTTGAAAGTTGATGGAAAGGAGCCAGCAGAGAAGATAGAAAAGAAAGTGATAATCAAAGACACAAGATTTCTGAGAAGGTGAAATGGTGGACGTGGGGGGCAGGACTCTAGGGCTCAGGCAGAGGGACTGACATTGGAGAGAAGAAATACCACTTCTTTCTTTGTAACAGGAAGGAAGAGAAATGTGTGGATGTGGAAACTAGCAGACCTGAAGGTTTAGTGATGGGAGGAACTCTTTGTGATTAGGAGACAGAGAAGGTGGAAAGGCTAGAGGAGAATGGAGGAGGAGGTTTAAAATAGTCTTTACGTATTGGGAAAATGAGCTTTGTGATGACAGGGTCTTACCAGAAAATGTGGTGGGCCCAGCTAATTTTTTTTTTTATTAAAGATTTTATTTATTTATTTGACAGAGTGAAACATAGCTAGAGAGGGAACACAAGCAGGGGGAGTGAGAGAGGGAGAAGCAGGCCTCCCACTGAGCAGGGAGCCCGATGTGGGGCTCGATCCCCGGTCTCTGGGATCATGACCTGAGCCGAAGGCAGTCGCTTAACCAACTGAGCCACCCAGGCGCCCCTAATTTTTTAAAATTAAAAAAAAAAGTTAATTATTTACTTTTTCTTGAGAGAGGAAGAGAGATGGAATATACACATGCTCGAGAGAGTGACTGGGAGAAGGGGCAGGGGGAAAAGAAGAAAGAGAATCTTAAGCAGGCTCCATTCCCATTGCAGGGCTCTATCTCACAACACTGAGATCATGACTTGAGCCCAGATCAAGAGTTGGATGCTTAACTGACTGAGCCACCCAGGCACCCCACGTATTCTAGAACTTTTTATAAATTGAATCATACAACATGTACTCTTTTGTGTATGGCTTCATCTGCTTAGCATTATGTTCATGACATTTATTCACGTTGGTGTATGTATCAGGAGTTTGTTTCTTCATACTTCTTTCTTTTTTTTTTTTAAAGATTATTTTTATTTATTTATTTGACAGAGAGATCACAAGTAGGCAGAGAGGAGGCAGAGAGGGAGGAGGAAGCAGGCTCCCTGCTGAGCAGAGAGCCCGATGTGGGCCTCGATCCCAGGACCCTGAGATCATGACCTGAGCCGAAGGCAGAGGCTCAAACCACTGAGCCACCCAGGCGCCCATACTTCTTTCTTTTTTAAAAAAAGATTTTAAGGGCGCCTGGGTCGCTCAGTCATTAATCGTCTGCCTTTGGCTCAGGTCATGATCCCAGAGTCCCAGGATTAAGCCCCACATCAGGCTCCCTGCTTGGTGGGAAGCCTGCTTGTCCCTCTTTCACTCCCCCTGCTCCTGTTTGTTCCCTCTCTAGCTGTGTTTCTCTCTGTCAAATAAATAAAGAAAATCTTTAAAAAAAATAAAAAAAGATTTTATTTATTTGAGAGAGAGCAAGCCAGGGGCTGGACCAGAGAGGGACAAGCAGACTTTGTGCTGAGCTCAGAGCCCAATGAGCTCAGAGCTCAATTCCATGACCTTGAGATCACTATTTGAGCTGAAATCAAGTCAGACAATTAACTGACTGAACCACACAGGCGCCCTGGTTTCTTCGTATTTCTGAATATTTAATTATAGGAATATGCTATAATTTGTTGATTCATTCGATTGTGGAAGGACGTTTGTGTTGTTTGCCGTTTGATGCTATTATAAGTAAAGGTGCTATCAACATTTATACAGTCTTTCTGTTGCTGTGTATTTTTAGTTCTCTTGGCTAAATACTTAGCAGTGAAACTTCTAAATAAAGAATAGGTTTATGTTTGAAATTGCCTAGGCTTTTCCCAAATGTTCCATTTTTAATTCTCACCAACAATATCTGAGAGTTCTATTTGCTCCACACAGTTTTCGATATTAGATGATGCCAGTTTTAATTTTTTTTTTTTAAAGATTTTATTTATTTGACAGAGAGAAACACAGCCAGAGAGGGAACACAAGCAGAGGGACCGAGAGAGGGAGAAGCAGGCTCCCCGCCGAGCAGGGAGCCCGATGTGGGACTCGATCCCAGGTCTCCGGGATCATGACCTGAGCCGAAGGCAGTCGCCCAACCAACTGAGCCACCCAGGCGCCCCCAGTTTTAAATTTTTTAGTCATTATATTAGGTGTTAGTGGCATTTCATATGGTTTAAATTTGCATATTTTCTTTTTTTAAAAAAATATTTTATTTATTTGACAGAGACAAATACAGCCAGAAAGGGAACACAAGCAGGGGGAGTGAGAGAGGGAGAAGCAGGCTTCCTGCTGAGCAGGGAGCCCGATGTGGGGCTCAATCCCAGTGGGATGGTGACCTGAGCCGAAGGCAGTCGCTCAACCAACTGAGCCACCCAGGTGCCCCTAAATTTGCATATTTTCTTGGTGAGTAACGGTGTTGAATACTTTTTCATGTGCATATTGGCCTTTCATATATCTTTCTGAATGATCTGTGTCAAAGATTTTGCCTATTTGTTAACTTTAGGAATCTTTTATATATTTTGAATACAAATTCTGTGTCCGATATATGTTTTATGAATATATTCTTCCATTGTGTGACTTGCCTATGACTCAATGATATTTTTTGATGAACAGAAGTTTTACATTTTGAATGAATTCCAATTTATCACTGGTTTTCTGATTACTGCTTTCTATGTCATGTCTAAGAAAATTTGCCTGCTCCCATGTTTCTTATCTTTTTCTAAAAATTTTATAGTTTTATGGGGTACCTGGGTGGTTCAGTCATTAAATGTCTGCCTTCAGCTCAGGTCATGATCCCGGAGTCCTGGGATGGAGCCCTTCGTTGGGCTCCCTGCTTAGCAGGAAGCCTGCTTCTTCCTCTCCCACTCTCCCCTGCTTGTGTTCTCTCTTTGGCTGTGTCTCTCTCTGTCAAATAGATAAATAAAATCTTTAAAAAAATAAAAGTATTATGGTTTTAGATTTTACATTTAGGTCTGTCATGAATTAGTCTTTGTGTATGGTATGAAGTAGGGGTTGAGGTTCATTTTCTTTATAAGGATAATCACCTGTTTGAGCACTATTTATTAAAGGTTTTTTTTTCCCCCTAATAGATTGTGTTGGTAACTTTGACTTACCATATACATGTGTGTCTATTTATGGGTTCGCTATTCAGTTCCATTGATTTATATGTCTATATGTCATCATCACACTGTCTTAATACTGAATTTTTAAAAATATTTTATTTATTTATATGAGAGAGAGAGCAAGCAAGAGAGAGCCGGAGTCAGGCACAGAGGGAGAGGGAGAAGCAGAATCCCCGCTGAGCAGGGACCCAACATGGGGCTCCATCCCAGAACTCCAGGATCATGACCTAAGCTGAAGGCAGATGCTTAACCGACTGAGCCACCCAGGTGCCCCAATACTGAAGTTTTATAGTAGGTATTGAAGTCAGGTAGCTTAAGTCCTCCAGCTTGTTTCCTTTTCCAGGATCGTTTGGTTCTTTCTAGGTCTTTTGCCTTTCTATATACATTTATGAAGCTGCTTGTCAATTTCTAGACAACAACAACAACAAAACACACCCTTGTATAAATTGATTGAACTAATTTGGGGAGAACTGGCATCTTAACAATATTGAGTCTTCTGATCCACAAACATGATATATCCATTTATTTAAGTTTTCCTTTTTTTTTCTTAAGATTTAATTTATTTATTTGACAGAGAGAAACACAGCTAAAGAGGGAACACAAGCAGGGGCAGTAAGAGAGGGAGAAGCAGGCTTCCCGCTGAGCTGGGAGCCCGATGCAGGATTTGGTCCTGGGACACCAGGATCATGACTTGAGCTGAAGGCAAACACTTAATGACTGAGCCACCCAGGTGCCCCTATTTAAGTTTTCTTTAATCTTTCTTGGTTTTGTAGCTTTCTTTCTTTTTTTTTTTTTAATATTTTATTTATTTGACAGAGAGAAACACAGCCAGAGAGGGAACACAAGCAGGCGGAGTAAGAGAGGGAGAAGCAGGCTTCCCACCGAGCAGGGAGCCTGATGCGGGACTTGATCCCAGGTCTCCAGGATCATGACCTGAGCCGAAGGCAGTCGCTTAACCAACTGAGCCACCCAGGCGTCCCTGAAAGCAGATACTTAACTGACTGAGCCACTCGGGTGTCCCCCCCTATTTTATTCTATACCCTGTATACCCTGAATTCCCTAGGGGCAACTGTGACTAGGACTGTGGTTGTCCTTCTTAAAGGAGGAGAGAACATGTCAAAGGAGTTCTCTTCTCTCCTACGTGATATCATTCATTATGGCATGAACACTACTGCCTCTTTCTGAGACCCAAGACAAGGGTAGTTACTACGTTTTGTTCTCCACCACTGTTTTCAGTGAAGCCTGAAATGGGTCATCGTAGTAAAACAATTTATCCCAATATTACACTGCATCCTTGGTCAAAAATGTATCCCTTATTTCTGGGGCGCCTGGGTGACTTGGTTGTTAAGCATCTGCCTTCGGCTCAGGTCATGATCCTGGAGTCCGGGGATTGAGCCCCACATTGGGCTCCCTGCTCAGCGGGAAGCCTGCTTCTCCCTCTTTCACTCCCCCTGCTTATGTTCCCTCTCTAGCTGTATTTCCCTCTGTCACATAAATAAAACCTTAAAAAAATTTATCCCTTATTTCTATTTAAGTACACGTGATTAAATGGCCAATATACATTTCAAGAAAGTTGATTCCTTACCTCCGCAGCCTGTCATCTGTTGCACAGGAACTCATTATGTATCAAAAGTGTGGTTGAGCCCAGTTGAGCTTTATTCTGACTGCGTCACATTAAACTTTGGAGACATTTTAAATATCTGGAGTTGAGGTGGGAACCATTATGAAAAGCTAATGTGAATGTTCTGTTTACTCATGGCTTTTATATAATTTATTCATTCTCTTTTAGGCTAGCAAAATAATTCTCATGTTATTTTAGTATTTCTAATTAACCAAAGTGAACATCGCTGATGAATGACAGGGCCTCTCAACTGAAAGATGCTGTGATGCTGAAATCAGCACCACTCTAGCAGCAAAGGAAGGATGCTAAGCCTGTTCTTGTACACTGATGAGAACTGTCTAAATTATTATCTGCTCTTAGTTTCTGTTCCTGGGAGAAAAAATATTTTTTTCTAATATGTCTTCAACCTATATTTTAAAATGTTTATTCTCAAAAAAAAAATGTTTACTCTCATAAGAACTTGTGGCCTCAAAAGCAATTGCATTTGGTGTAACTACAAAGTAATTAGCTGGCTAGATATTTTCCAAAAGGAATCCTGACTCTACTCACTATAGGAGTAACATATTGAAAGGGCATCTGCATGGACATCGATGGAAGAGTTATGGTTTGAGCTTAAAAAAGGTAACTAATTAATAATTTAGTTATAAATATATGTGGGAAGCTGAATAACATGGCTTAGTGCCCCCCCCAAGATACATCCTCTAATGTGTAAATCATACTGTAACATAAGCCAAAACAAAGGTATGAACTTATTAAATTCATTGATTCTAGATGTGTTTTTTTACAAAAGTTTTTTTTTGAAGATTTTATTTATTTATTCGACAGAGAGAGACACAGCTAGAGAGGGAACACAAGCAGGGGGAATGAGAGAGGAAGAAGCAGGCTTCCCGCCGAGCAAGAAGCCCAATGTGGTGCTTGATCCAAAGACCCTGGGATCATGACTTGAGCCAAAGCTGAGCCACCTAGGCGCCCCATAAAAGTTGTT